>CM046879.1:280141413-280336413 GCA_025667525.1 Glebionis coronaria
CCACGAGTCTCATTTCTGGAGATTTTAAATTGTGGAGAACGAGAGATGATAGAGTCAGTTATAAGTTTTGTATTCTTTCATGAGTTTATGTGAGTTAATTATGAGCTTTTTCTCCCATTGCTTGTTAATAAATAATTTCAATAAATAAGGTCGTACAATTTGAAAAGTTACTTAGCTTCTAGCACGAGATCGTTTAAAAGTTGCTTAGGATTAATTAGAGTTCATAGCCAAGGCATAACTTATTGAAGCGGGATGCGAAGATTGGCGAGTCTGAAAAGGCCCTAACAAAGCATGAGGGCTACATTTTGTTGCTAAAGATCCAAAGTAATGTGAAGAATCATTATTCAAAAATCAATATGAAGGATCGAGACACACGACGAGAAGGAATTACTCCTATAAAGATCATGGAGAAGTCTATCCAAAAAGACCCTAACAAGGTATGAGGATAAATAGATCCAAGTCCAAAAAGGAGGCGGATCGTTGTATATCAAAATCCCAAATAAAGATTGGAGAAAAATGAAGAAGTCGTTGTCCAAGTTTGAAGAATCTCTCAAAAACTTCAAGTGAAGAAATTCCTATTATGAAGAGAAGACCATTATTTCAAGAACGTCTCTCAAGATTCGAAGTATGAAGTCAATGCCAAATATTGATCCGAGAAAGGTCTCAAATCGTGAAAAGAGTTATGCCACGATATGAACTTTATGAGGTTTCGAGAAGCAGTTTTAAAAGATTTTGTCCATTAGTTAACTATTGATTAAATCGTCCTACTTTATTTTCGGCCTTAATAAATTATCGAAATAAGTCAAAAATGCATCCTCGTGATCATTCAAGACAATAACAAAATATAATAGATACACCTAGGAATAAGGGAGTCTAAGTAAATAACTAAGCCACATGAGTAAGTGTTAGCTTTACTAACTTATAATAACAATGAACTCGTTTTTAAGCTTGGTATGGGGAACGTGAAACCTGAGGGTGGTTAATATTCATGACACCAAAGCCCTAATGTAAGTCTTAGATTTCTTTACTTGTTTCTTCCTTCAAACATTTTGTAATATTCTATCTTTTTAGTTTCCTTAGTGTCAAAGTATTTAATAAAGGCCAAGGTGGGTTAATTATGATGGAGAATGTAAATTGTGCTTTGAATATAATGCATTGCATGAGGGTATTGAAATGGTCAAGTGTAGGGGATTTAATAAGTGTGAAAACACTTATCCTTTTACCACTTAAAACAATTAAAAAACGAGACCAAAACGTGTATTTAATGTCGTAAAAGGCGGAATTATGCGTGGTTTGTATTTTTGTTGTGCTTTAGGACCAAAATATGAAAAAGGAATAAAACACGGGCTTTCACGGGCTTTTATCGAAGAAAAAGACAAAAGACGAAGTCAAAAGATCAAGAGTGCAAAAAGAACGGAATTCAAAGGCTTATTCTGAAGATTTATCGAAGAAAAGGACTAAAGACAGAAGTTTAACGAAGTCGAAGAACCAAAAGAAGAAAATTAGAAGACGAGTTCATTTTATCATTCGACAAATCCCGAGACCAAGGTGAGAAAGACGGATTAATTAAAAAAGACGAGAAGACAAAGTGAAAGAAGAAAGCAACAACACCACAACCCTTCCACCTATAAATAGAGAAAAATGTCTTTCATTTGTTTAATTAGTAATTAGATAGTTTAATTAAGTTTTAGGAGTAGGTTAATTACTTTCTCTCTCTAAACTTCCTTTAATGTTTTCAAGCTTTTCATGTTAATCTTGTAATCTTTTGAATCTTAATCTTCATCTTAATTTCAAGATTTTTAAATAATTCTCATTCTTCCTTTCTTGTTTTTAATCTTATGATTGATTTAGTTAATCATGTAGTTTGTTTTATCTTTATGCTTACTTGTTTGATTGATGAGCTTATTTCATTTTTCTTATGGTTTTGATGTGTTTAATGTTCTAGCTTATTGTCCTTATTGATTATTGTGTGTTTACTTTATTTTTAATTAAGTGGATTTGGTAGATTAATATCTTTTAAAAGTTGATTTTATTGATTTTGATTTTTAGGTGTTTTAGAGTTTTTGATTTGTGGCTTATTTAGCTTTTTCTAAAATTAGTTTGTTTTAATTTTTGATTAAGTGCTTATTTGATTTTTGCTTATTTTTTGTTTACCCGAATTAGTAAAACCCTTTAATTCCGAACTGTCAAACTTTTTTTATTTCGAATTATGTAAACCCTAGTTTTCCAAATAGTAAACATTGCTTTATTCTGAACTAGCTTGCAAATATCATATTCCGAATTAATTAACTGTTTTAAAATCCGGATTACATGCAAAATTAACATTCGGAATTATATGTTACTATGTATTCCGAATTACATTAAAACTTGGATTCCGGATTGTAGTTTAACAGGTATTCTGAATTAAGATCTAGAGTGTTTTCCGAATTGTATTAATTTTATGTGGATTCCGGATTATGTGTAGTTACATATTCCGAATTGCATGTTGATGTCCTTTTCCTGATTTAGGTTTAAATTACATTATTCCGGAATAGATATAGGAACTTATTCTGAATTTCATTGTGATTACGTTTTCCGAATTAGAGTTAAATTTCTAGATTCCGAATTAGATATCTATGCTATATTCCGAATTGATTTTTGTTTCTTGGATTCCGAACTAGATACTGTTGGATTCTGAATAAGGTGTATTTCTCACATTCCGAATTAGGTCAAGTTTTGTTTCCCGGATTATGTTTTGATCTTGATTCCGAATTGTTTTCAAATTTGCATTTTCCCACCAATTTTCTTAAGATTTATTTTTAAATTGTCTTATTTTATTTTATTTTTAATTTTACTTTTACCCAAGTTTTAAATTTGTTTAATTTCCTTTCTTTTTAGTTTTAATTTTTAAAGTTGTCATTTTTAGTTTAAAATAGATAACGACAATTTTATTTATCACCAAGAACGACTAAGTCACACGTTAAACCGGGTCAATTCGATTAGACCAATTTAAAGAACTAAAAAATCTTATATAAAATTCAGTTATTAGTCATACTAGCAGGGGAATGAAAATCAAAAGCAGGGGAAACTTTCCTAAGGGTATTAGGTTAACTTGAATAGTCCAATGCTAAACAGCTCTGTCCTAATGCACAGACTTGCATAAGCAAGCTAGATACACAGAATCTCTAAAATCCTCCATTCTAGCAAAGTCCCAAATAGAAAATCTAACACTTAAGTAACCCTGAACCTGGTCAACCCAATGAAATACTCATACCTAGGTCTCCAACCCTACCATTCCCTTCATATGGTCAAGTGTTCTTGGCAACATGCATTCAAAAGCTCCATTTTATGCAGCAAGCTGCTCAATCAAGAGTTTTGAATACACATTACAGCGCCTCAAGGTATCAAAACTCCAACAAGCTTTGCAGAAAGTTTTCATTATCTCAAGTCCCTACTCACCAGTGGGTATGATCTAGAATCATACATGAGTATCCTAAGGATACCTTGAATCCTAAGGTGTGACCTAACCTCCCCTAAAACATGGAGTACAAACCAGATTTATCCATAGGGTACACCATACTCTACAATGATCCCTGCATTGTTAGTCTAAAACCATATGTAACCACTTAGAAAAAGAACAAACCCTTAGCAGGGGAAAGTACCCTAGCAGGGGAATTAAACCAAGCAGGGGAAACTTTGTTAAAAAATACAGTGGCATTAAGAATGATGTAAAAAGTGACTAGCAATTCTACAACAACAGACAATAATACAATCCTGATTATACACACAAAGCTACAAACAGCTGTTTAGGGATTGACCATCCCAATAATTGCAACCAAGTACTGGAAATTCCCTATATCAAAAGGTTTTATTAAAAGATCAGCAACATTAAGTTCTGTATCAATTGTCTCAGGGACAATTAATCCTTTTTCAAAACAGTCTCTAATAAAATGATGTCTTATTTCAATATGTTTGGTTTTGGTGTGAAAAACAGGATTCTTAATTATGAAAATTGTGCTGTTATTGTCTATAAATATCTTGGTTTTAAGAAAATTGTACCCATAATCAATCAACTGATTCTGAATCCAAAGGACATGTCTACATCATGCTGTAGCAGCCACATATTCAGCTTCAGTAGTTGAAGTTTCCAGAATAATTTCCTTCTTACACTGCCAAAATAAAAGCCTACTACCCAAAAATTGACATCCACCTGTTGTAGACTTTCTATCATTGTTATCACCACCATAGTCACTATTTGAATAGGCTATCAGCTTAAAGGGTGACTCTTTAGGGTACCAAAGTCCTAAAGTAGGGTAACACTTGAGATATCTCAAGATTCGCTTCACAGCAAATAGGTGGCACTCCATAGGTGTCACTTGGTGTCTTGCACACAAACACACAGCAAACATGATGTCAGGTCTTGAAGCTGTAAGGTACATGAGAGATCCAATCGTGGATCTATATGTTCTGACATCAATAGGTTTTCCTTGGCACTATTTTCCCCAAGGATTCTCTTTGTCCATATGAGTGGAGACTTTCTTTCCTTCACATAATCCAAACTTCTTCACAATTTCAGCAACATATTTATCTTGAGAAATAAGAATCCCATCTTTCCTCTGCGAAACTTGTAACCCCAAAAAAAAGTTGAGCTCTCCCATTGCACTCATTTGGAATTTGTCTTGCATCAATTTGGAAAACTCCTTGTTAAGCATGGAGTTTGTAGATCCAAAAATGATATCATCTACATATACTTGCTGTTGAGTCATAGGATCTAGACTCATCTGGGATATCATGATCATGATTGTAAATGCACAACGGAATAATAATTAAAACAATCATAACCAAGAACAAGGCTTTCACTAATAAATTATTACTATTAATAATCTTACTAATAAGCTGACTGCTAATAAGCTACTAGTCCTGGCGCCTTATAGGCTTGACGCCAGGAGGAACACACACACACCTATGGTTTACATTGTTTGTGAATTAGTGAATAACCATGTGTGCCAAACCCTCTTTATATAATAGAGGTACTAGGGTTACATCACAACCCTAGCTTACTATAGAAGCTAACTATTTGCTATTAGGTCCTTCATCTTGTTTTGTCATATCAACTCAAGATATCTAAGTCCCAACAATCTTCCCCTAGTTGATTTGACAAAACCAGTAAGCACAAGCTTCCCCTGAAGCTAATATAGATGAAGGCTAAGCTTTTCCTTGATCCATGCATTCTTCCCCTTTTTGTCACATCAACTCAAAAAGATCGTCTTCCCCTTAAGAAGTACACGGCAAATCCAGTAGGCTCCATAGAGAGATCACTGATGAGGAAAATCAAGTATAACGAATTTGATGAAGAAGTGGAATCTCCCAAACTTGTGTCTTATGTCTTGCACTAACCACGTGACGTCGAGCTCAAACAAAATCCTCAAATAAATGAGACACTGAGCACAATAACGTAACCCCTTCAAGCGATAGCAAATGTACGCATAGAGCAAACTATCTTAAAAAGGCTACTACTCCTTTTAAGATATGAATAGATCGTACCCCTTCGCTAGATATGTCGAGTCTTCGTCACCATACAAACCAAACAAGTTATCTTAAAAGGTACTCCCTTCCTTTTAAGATATGATAAGAACACAAAACCTGTGAAAATCAACTACAACATAAAATCAGTGATAATCAAATGTCTTCTTCAATGAATCACCCCAACGAAATGATGATGGCTGAGAACTCCTCCTCCAGTAATAGTAGTGACATCAGACTAGTCACTAAATCAGAGTAGTAGAAATCTTACTTGACTAGTAGGAACCAAAACCGACCAAAGAAAGTTAGTATACAACAAGCCAGCAGAAACCATAATCAAGTCAGCAAGAACATACGCCTACTAGGAGGAACAAACCAGTAGGAACCGACCAGTAGTACGGACCAGTAGAAACCGACTAGTATGAACCGATGATTCAACCAGGAGGAACCATCAAATATTACTAGGAGGAACCGAGAACAAAACCACCACGAAAAATATATGACCCGTAGGAACCATAGCGCACCAGTAGGAACAACATAACCCACCAGTAGCATCTCAAACCTCCTTCTCTCTCTCTTTTTTTTTTCATTCCGTCACCAAAACTGTTGTGAAAGTTGTTGCTGTACCGTTCCTGTTGTTGATGTAAATGTTGTCCAAACCAGTAGGAACACGACACACTTGAGTGTATATCTCTTGACCAGAAAACATACGTATATCCTATACAAACTAGGAAAACAAAACGTGTCCCCAAATATTGTTCCCATAAATATCACGTTGACAAACAACTCATATCTCCAAAAATAAAGAGAATAATGATAAACTATAATCCCTAAAAACCAGGGATTTCACACCCATGAATATCACGAAGTAAATAAGGGATTTGGTCAAATCACCCCTAAACTTTAGGATTTCCACACGGTTATGAATGACATCCCAAGACAAAACCACGCAGGGGATTACGTTTTTATTCAACTGCTTCCATAAATATCCCATGTTGACCATATCAAATAACGAAAATTAGAGAAACACATACCATATTTGTGTCTAAAACCATGCAGGATAAGTTTGAAGACTCAATAGGATCCCTTCACGTGATAGCTTACAACGTGACACCATAAACCATCAAAAATGCTACCCCACATTCAAATATTAACTTATTTCCCGTAAATAAAAGTTATATCCTATAAAATCAGGAATTATCTCCATGATTTAATAGTCAAACTCTTTTGACCATCTACTCACGTGTCAACATATATATCAATGAATAACTTACGTCCATACCTTGATTAGTTTCTGCCTTTATCTTGAAACCATACAAGACAGCGATATCAACAGTACTTTAAATGTAGAAGACACATGAAAGTACCTTTTTATGTTCAAGTCTGCTTTTCTCCTTTTGTAGAAATCAAGTAACAAGGTATCCAAACCAAGTAGACACGTGAGTATACACAGAAATATGATACACATCCCTTTCTCCTTTTCACCGTTATTAATTTATTAACATCACATTTCCATATTGCCAGCATACAGAACAAATCCAATAGCCCAAATGTTACGTGATATACACTTTGTAACAAAACCCTTGGGACGGCTATCAATCATGTGCTTTCCCAAGCCTCTTTCATCTGCCCTAGAAGCACAACCAGATGTCCAAAGTTCCTTTGTTTATATATACATAAGACACAATGGTATTTAAGTAGATTAAGCTTGTCTTCATACTGTCACACGTGTTCTAGCTAGGGTTTATAAAAACCCTAATGATCTGTCTATCATCATGTAACCTTCAGCCGTTATTGGACATAGGACCGGATTTCAGGGATTTACAAGCACAAACCCTAAAAATAATGAACACCAGCCGCCAATCACCTATTGGTTAAAACTTTCAAACACATGAAACCCCAAAAGCGAATTTGTCTTGGCAGTAAGTAATTCTACTAGGGTTCATCATTGATCCAAGGATCAACTCACCAAAGCTAGTAGAACTACCATCACAAATAAGAACCAGCAGCAACTTTAAAGTAATAGCAACAACCAACATCATATGAACAGCAGCAACAACCATCTAGGGTTCGTTGGGAAAAACCCTACATCAACAGGAACACCATTATTTATTAAAAAACAGAAAACAAAATAACATGAAAACCTTGTAGATCAACCAGATCGAGAGCCAACAAGCTCTGATACCACTTGTTGAGTCATAGGATCTAGACTCATCTGGTATATCATGATCATGATTGTAAATGTACAGCGGAATAATAATTAACACAATCATAACCAAGAACAAGGCTTTCACTAATAAATGATTACTATTAATAAGCTTACTAATAAGCTACTAGTCCTGGCGCCTTATAGGCTTGACGCCATGAGGAACACACACACACCTATGGTTTATATTGTTTTTGAATCAGTGAATAACCATGTGTGCCTAACCCTCTTTATATAATAGAGGTACTAGGGTTACATCGCAACCCTAGCTTACTATAGAAGCTAACTATTTGCTATTAGGTCCTTCATCTTGTTTTGTCATATCAACTCAAGATATCTAAGTCCCAACACTTGCACTAAAAGAAAGTCACCTTTTTGTTCTTTATAAACAGGGTCTGATCAATCTTTCCCTTGTTGAAGCCATCATCCAAGAGATCCTTGGATAGAGTCCCATACCAGGCCCTAGGAGCTTGATGGAGCCCATACATTACCTTTTTGAGCTTGTAAACCTTGTCTGGATGTTCTGGATCTTCAAAACCTGGAGGCTGCATAACATATACCTCCTCATCAATGGTGCCATACAAGAAGGCACTCTTAACATCCATCTAGTACACAATAAAGTTCATGAAAGAAGCATATGCCAGAAACAGTCTAATGGCTTTAATTTTAGCCACTGGTGCAAAGACCTCATCATAGTCAATGCCTTCCTCCTGTGTGTACCCTTGTGCTACTAGCCTGGCTTTATTTCTAACCACTATACCTCTCTCATCTTTCTTGTTTCTGAGCACTCATTTTGTCCCAATGGGTCTTGCCCATTTTGGACAGTCAACCAAATTCCAAACCTCTTGAATATCAAACTGTAATAACTCTTCTTGCATAGCCTCTACCCAGCTTGGATCATTCAATGCTTGAAAGATCTTCTTTGGCTCTTCTTGTGACAAAAAGGCAGCAAATAGGCAACCTTGCATATTGTCATGATTGAGTTTCATTGTGATGTTGGCAATAAAGCTATGTTCCTTTGCTTGATACCTTGTTTGTCTGGTAGTATCAAGATCACCTATGATTTGTGATTGAGGATGATCTTTATTGATTCTATAGGTGGGTTGCATATTCATAAGGACTTAAGTTTCATCATTTCCCAAATCAGGCTCTATAGGACTATCTTGATTGGGAAAGAACTCTTCAAAGGATCTTCCAAATGATACTACATGGCTGAGAGATAGATATTGGTAAGTTATGTGCAGTTCTGAATAGCTTGGACCTCTATTTTGTTGAGGTGTCCTAGCTATACTGTATTCCCTTTTTATCCCTTTGCTGGTACAGAAAGTGTCCAGCTCCTTGTTCCTAAACTCTCCACCATTATCAGACCTGATTGTCACCACCTTTATACTCTTTTCAAGTTCAATTTGAGTGATGAAGTATTTGAGTACTCCTGCTGTGTCACTCTTTTCAAACAAGAAGAAGGTCCATGTGAACCTTGAGAAGTCATCAGTTACCACTAGGCAGTACCACTTCTTTTTCATTCTTGCCATAGATGTAGGACCAAAAAGATCCATGTGAATTAACTCTAATGGTTTAGTGGTGGAAAGAGCAATTTTTGATTTGCAAGAAGCTCTATGTTGCTTTCCCTTCAAACAAGCAACACAAGTATGATCATTATTGAAGGTCTTAGAAGGTAGACCATGAACAAGATTGAACTTAACCAATTTATTCATATTCTTGAAGTTTAAATGACCAAGTCTTCTGTGCTATTTCTTGCATTCATCCACTGAGGCTTTGGCAATAAAATAGTTCTTATTGTCTTGAAGAGAAATACCTTTTAAGTCAATGGTGTACATGTTCTTCTACCTTGGTGTTCTTAGTACAATAGGAGTATTGGGTGGTAAAACAAACTCCTTTCCCAACACAAGGCACTTGGTATCAGTGAAAAGAACAAAGTTTTTGTTGTCAGTCATGTGAGACACACTAAAAAGGTTGTACTTTAGTTCTTTCACCAGATACACATTATCAAATGTCATTCTGTTAGTGACAATGGTCCCTTTCCCCGTGATTGTCCCATACCCATCTCCAAATGAGACACCATCATTATCATGCAGAGTAACAAAGTTTGACAGATATGCTTTGTGACCAGTCATGCTTCTTGAGCAACCACTATCCCAGTATGCCTTGTCATTCTTGGTCTGCTTTGTTACCTACAAAAAGAAAAACAAATTAGTTTTTCTTGGGGACCCAAGCCATTACTGACTTAGATCTACCTCGTGTATCAAAGTAAGATAATTTGTCAAAGGCTAAAGATACACCATTGGATTGAGTACCCCTTTTGGGAGCCCAAACCCAATGAGTTGAGGCTTTTACAGCTTTTCCCCATCTACCCATGTTTCAAGAGACCACAACTTTGCCAGCAGGGGAAACCCTAGGCTTAGCAGGGGAATCCCTATGCTTAGCAGAGGGAACCCCTTGCTTGTTTTGGCCTTTATAGGTGCGTTGGTAAGGTCTACGGCTAGATGCAAATGTATTATGAGATGTTGGTCTGGTCACATTAGAGCTAGATTTGGGGTATGCTTCACTTATCTTTCTTAGAGCAAGTACAACATACTTATCAGTTGCCTTATTTCTCAAAGCAGGGGGAATGTATTTACCAGGAGAAAAAGGTTTTTCCCCTACATTTAACAAAATAACTTGTGGTTGCATTTCCTTTAAAGGATTTGCAGCCACCATTATCATGGTTGCTTTATAGTCTTGGTACATGTGATTAAAACTGCCATAGGTGAAACAAGGTTTGGTGTTTTTCACAAAGTCCTTTCCAAGTTGAATAGACTTTTGATTATTCCAATTTCTTTGATTTCCTCTAGCCACATTTCTTATGTATCTAGGTCTATACATCTCTGCATATCTAGTAGTAGTTTTGTAAGGTTTTAGACTAGTGGTTTTAGTTTCAGCTCCTGATTCACTACTAGTCCTAGATGAAGTACTTTTGGAAATAGTGTCACTACCAAACAGACCTTATCTAGAGAAAAGGACAGGGTTATCTATTTTCCACTGCTTTAATGCAGCTTGTTCCTTTTCAAAGTCCCTAACCTCACTGGTTTTTACTAAGGGTTCCTGTTGTTCCTTATTGTTTGACACATAAGCATTTAAGTCAAACTCAATATCTGCCTTCTTGGCAAAACAAGGAAGAACAATCTAAGAAAGATCTTTGATAGGAGTGGCTCCATGTATGTTAGCAGGTGGTGGTGGAAAAACAGCATGTTCATTTTTAACACCAAAACTAGTTTTATCTCTTGGAGATTATCCTATTTCAACAGCCTTAGTTAGATCTTTAGAGGCTTTTGCAAACTTTTCAACTGTCTGTTCATATACCTTTTTATTAGCTATAAAGATTTCAACTTTAGCGGTTAATTCCTTAATGGAATCATCTTTTTCTCTAGCATCTCTTTCTAGAATTCCAATGTGATCTCTATATTGGTTCTCTCTTTGCTTATATTCTCTTATGCTAGACTCTAGTTGTTCTAAAGCACGTTTGTAGTTGTCTAAATTATTCTCAGAATTTATGTAAACATTTAGCTTTCTTATTTAGTCATTTAATGACTCAGTATTTTTCCTACATGATTTGGTACAATAAGAGTCATCATATACCTCATTGTCTGAGCTAGATGTTGACATAGCCACAAGAGCAAATTCTTCCTCTATTTCCTCAGCAACTAGTGCTTGATTTCTTCCAACACCTTCTATCATGGAGCTACAGTCCCATCCAACTCCATCTATTCCATGCATGACTACCATAGCCTTAGCCTCAGAATCCTCATCCCTGCTCTCCTTCCTATAACTGCTACCATTCTTTGGACCCTTTCACTCCCTAGCAAAGTGACCTTTCTTCCCATAGTTGTAGCATTCCACCTTTGATTTACCAAATCCAACTACATCAAAAGGATTAATGGAAATCTGTTTCCCATATTTCTTATAGAATCTGTTGGCTCTCATGCTGAGTAGAGCCATATTCCACTTGATGTCCATTTCCTCTAATCCTTGCTTACTAATTTGAGTTAAATCTTCATGTAGAACAGTGGAACCATGAGTTCCTTGTGATGCAATGAAAGCACAGGCAGTGTCAAGGCTGAATGTTGCAGGTCTCTCTTCTCCATTTGAAACAGTGGAATGTGTAGCAGGGGAAACTTCAATCCCACTACTTTTAGAGTTTCCACTGCTTTAAGAAATGAAAGCCATATTGGCATGTGGATCAGCAATTCCACTTGGATTTGTGGGAATAGTCCCTAAGGCCTTCATTTCTATGACCACAGGCTCAAAAACCTTCAGGTTGTTGTAGATATCATCAATGTTCTTGTCATCAATGTCATCTCTGTTTTACCAAATGGATTTGTAAACAAACCATTCTTTCTGAAGGCTGTTGAGGAATCTTGCATTGACCTATTCTCGTGACACCTCTATGTCAAAGAATTCTAGTTGAGCAACCAGATCTTGAATCCTGTTATAGATAGAACCAATGGTTTCATCACCTTTTGCTTTGAAAGAAGCAAATTGGTCAATCATTTGATTCTTCTTTTTCTTCTTGATAGCTTCATTTCCTCCTAATGTTTTCCCAATGGATTCCTAAAGTTCCTTAGCCATCTTATGCTTCCTAAACCTTAGCTGATGTCTATCAGGTAGAGCTAACAGCAAAGAACTTTGAGCTCTGACATCATGCCTTTTTGCTTGGATCTCTTTGTTTGAAACAGTAGCAGACTTGCTTTTCTTACCATCACCTTTAGAGCTTTCACCTCCTTCCTTTTCTTTGTTCTTACCATCATCTTCAACTACTATTGTTTTGGTGAACTGATCACCAAGCTCTATGACCTCCCATAGGGCATAGTGTTCCATCTTGAGATACTGTTGAATCCTGAATTCCCATATTTCAAAGTTTTCAGGATCCAATATTGGAAGTTTGAGTGCAATGTTATTTGAGGATGAAAGAGAGTCAGTAGACATGTTTGGTGAGGTTTGTGTTGTTCTTGGTTTAATCAACGTTTCTCAACAAGCTCTGATACCACTTGTTGTTCCCAAACTTAGATCTTAAACCTTAGCTTTTTTAAGGGTTGTAGTAGAAAGAAATAATTCAGACTACTACTAGAGAAACTTTGCAATACACAAAGTAACTAAACAAGATGCAGATGTTTAGCACAAGAACAAGTATTGAATCAAACATTAAGCTTTAATATATTAATGATATACGAATACCCAAAGATGGTATTAGGGTTTTACAACCTTAAAGCATGAAATGAAATGAGAGAAAAGGTGTATCAAAAACATGAAACCTAATGAGTCCTTTTATAGCACAAGGACTCATGTACAAGATAATCACTAACAAACTTGGAAAGTATTCTAGAGTAGTAACAGAAACGTGTCAATATCTCTTCCTAGTTTATCCATGCAGCAGGGGCATTGACCTCCAGCAGTGGGAACCAATCCCACTGTCTTCATTACTTCAGCAGGGGAAACTTACTCTAGCAGGGGAATCTTGATCAACCAGCAGGGGAACTTTGACTTATGCATTTTGATGAGACTGCTTTTATACATAGTCTCATCGTCCAACAAGGGCTTTAAATGCATTAAATATTATGAAAATGTCCAAATATATGCTTGTGTTTGTTACTAATAGGTGTGAAAACACCCATCCTTTCACCACTTATTTTTTGCTAAAACGAGACCAAAACGCGTATTTAATGTCATTTGTTTGGAATTATGTGTGGTTTGTGTGTTTGTTGTGTTTTCAGAGCCAACCGGATAAATATTGAAGAAAACATAGGATTGCACGGGTTTTATCGAAGAAAAAGACGAAAAGACGAAGTCTATAGTCCAAGAGATGCAAAAGATTTGAAGTCAATGGGCCTATTTGAAGATTTATCGAAGAAAAGGACCAAAGATGGAAGATTTACATATGTCGAAGAACTCAAGTCTATCAAACGAAGAAATTGAAAGACGAGTTGAATTTATTCATCGATAAATCCCGAATCAGAGTCGAAAACGTCAACTTTACTGAAAAGACGAGAAGACAAAAAGAAAGGGAAAAAGCCCACTCACCAACCAAGCCCAAGGCCTATAAATAGACCCTTCCCTGCAAGTTTTTAAAACTAGCTTTCATTTTTCTGTTTCTCCTTTCTTTTGGTTCGTAGCAAACCAAACACCATTAGGGTGTTTGGCACCTTTTAATATTTGATCAATCTTCATGTAAGTTTGATTTTTATTATTGTTTGTTTGAATCTTAATCCTTAATACAAGTCTCCTTTTAATCTTATTCTTCCTTTTCTTATTAATTCTTAAGTTCTAAGTTTTTATTTTGTTGATTTTGATCTTTAAAAACAAGTGGGTTTTGTGTTTTTGTTGATTTGGTTTGATGCTTATCATTAGTAGATGATTAGTGGTTAGTTACTTTAATCTTTGGTTAAAGACTTGGTGGATTTTGGTTTAAATTTGTATTGTTGTGTGTTCCCTATTCTTCGCATTCTTTATGTTTCCCAGATTCCGAATGAGCTAAAACATTCCGAACCAACGTCTTTTAAAATTATTCCGAACGAAGTGTCTTGTTTCAATTATTTCGGATGAGCTAAGTTTTCCGAACCAAGGGTTTAGCTAATTTATTCCGGATCAAGCCTAATATTCCGCATGAAGCCAAATTATTCCGGATCAGCAAATATTCCGAATGAGTTAGATTATTCCGAGTAAAGTCCTTTATTCCGAATCAATTAATTTTACCGAACCAACAACATTTTTCCGCATCAAGGTCTAGTATTCCGAATAAAGCAGTTATTCCGCATAAGTAAAATATTCCGAACGAGTGTCTTTTCCGAACCAGTGTTTTATTCCGAGTGAGCAAATTATTCCGGATCAGTTAATTATTCCGAGTGAGCAGTTTATTCCGGATCAAAGGTTTTTCCGAATGAGCAGTTTATTCCGAATCAAATCTTTATTCTGCATGAATTATTCCGAGCCAACACCATATTCCGAATAGGCCCTTTATTCTGCATGAGTTGATTTATTCCGAATGAGTCAAATATTCCGGATCAAGGGATTATTCCGAATCAGTTGTTTTTCCAAGAGGAGGTATATTACTGTTTAAGTTTAATTCAAGCTTTATTTTTATTAATTGTTTTTAGTTTATTTTTATCACTTCACGCATTTACCTTTTAAGTAGATATAGATCAAAAGCTTCCCCTTTTAATCACCAATAACAACAATTCCACTTTGAACCGTGATCAATTCGAGAAGATACCGAGAACGAAACAACGACAAATATAATTGGGTACGAGCAACACGACAAAAGATCTTGCAACAAACCACTATTTTACTAACACACCAAAAAATCTGTTATTAAAATGGCGCCGCTGCCGGCTCTTTTCGTAAGGATCAACAGTTTTTTGTGAGAAAATTTTGATTTTGGGATCCGTTCCCCGTGATCGTTATTTTCAAGTACAAAAATTTTCAAAAACCCATAAAAAATATAAAATTTTTAAAAATACAAAAAAAATTAAAAAACCTATAAAACCAAAAATATTTTCTCTTGCATTTTCTTTTTAGTGTATGCGTACTCGATCAACGTCTTATCCCGAGCCCGAGACTCTTCAAGATTTAGACATGGCCGGTGTACACAACAACAATAATAATCCACCCCACCCCAACATGAATAATCTACCCCAACCCGACCTACGAACCATGGGGGAGCTATGCCAACCTACGATGAATGGACGTGGAGGACCGATTGCGCCGATGAAAATCACGGCTCAGGAGTTTTCGTTGAAGCATCACATGATCCAACAAGTGCAAACTAATCCATTTCGTGGATTGCCGGATGATGATGCCAACAAGCACCTCGACAAATTCATTACTATTACTCAAAGCATGAAGATGTCCGGTGTTTCTATGGATGTACTTCGCCTTCAACTATTTCCCCACACGCTTTCTCACCATGCCGAAAAATGGTTTGA
Organism: Glebionis coronaria; assembly: GCA_025667525.1. NCBI lineage: Eukaryota > Viridiplantae > Streptophyta > Magnoliopsida > Asterales > Asteraceae > Glebionis > Glebionis coronaria. The sequence goes on from CM046879.1 coordinate 280,157,098, forward strand.
ACGTCTCCCAAAGAATTCTATTCATACTTGGGACGACATGACTCAACGATTTTTGTCGCGCTACTTTCCACTATCCATGGTCACGAGCCTTCGTAACCAAATTAGTAGATTCATGCAAGACAATGACGAATCACTCTTTGATGCTTGGGAACGCTACAATGATTTGATCGACCGTTGTCCAAATCATAACAATCTCCCCATCACTCTTATTGATACTTTCTACAATGGTCTCACTTTTCGTGATCGTGATACGATTAATGCCGCCGCCGGTGGTACTTTTATGAAAAGGAGACCGGAGGAGTGTAGAGAGTTGATTGAAAACATGACTACTCACCACAAGAATTAGGATTCATCCACATCCTCAAGATCTAATCCGAGAGTCAATGTTTCATCTACTTCTTCCACCACCGACATGTCCGCCATGGAACGAGCCACTATCGAAATGAGCAAAAATATGAAAATTTTGGCTACTAACCATACTCAACAAGCTAAAACCGTTGCTATTTCTTGTGAAACATGTGGTGGTCCTCATTCTTACATTGATTGTCCTTCTACTCAAGGCAATTTTTGTGAAACCGTTAACGCGGCATACGGTAACTATCCTACGGGAGGCTATCAAGCTCGTCCTCAAGGAGACCGTAACTTGCTAAGTTATCGTTCAAACAACTATCTTTCACCACCCGGTTTACTCCTCAAAACCAAAACAAACAACAAAGCTATAACCGAAATAACCAAAGCCAACCTCGTGCTACCAATCAATATCAATCTCAAAGAAACACATACCCACCTCAAGGAAATTCTCAAGCTTACCAAGCTCCACCTCTCAATCAACCAACGGCGTTGAATCAAGACATCGAGACGTTCATGAGGACTAATAGAGAGATGGTGACGAATCTTCAGAGTCAATTCATCAACTTGAAGGGAGACATGGCGAAACAAGGGAGTGATATTCGAGCCGAGCTACGGAATGACATGGCGAAACAAAGCAATGATATTCGCACAGACAAGAGAGACTCTTTCAGCACTCAAGTGGATAATATACGTGATATGATCGGTTCGCTTTTCCAAGGTAATCAACCCTATTCTTCGGGTACTCTTCCGAGTAACACCGTTGCTAATCCAAGAGGGGAGATGAAAGCAATCACCACTCGTAGTGGAAAAGGTTATATGGAACCTGAGCTTCCTACACCTCCACCCGTGATTGTGAACAAGGAAAAAGAGCAACTTTCTTCACCTCCCATACCTTCTTACCCCATTCCCCCACCACCCGCGGTTGTGAGTGATCCTACTCCCCTAAATCCTTCCTCTTCATCCGACATACCTTATCCTTCAAGGTTGAGGAAAGAGAAGCAAAAGAGCAAGGATGATATTCAAGTTTCAAACTTTCTCAAAATGTTTAAACAATTGAATTTCAACATCTCCTTCGCTGAGGATCTCGCTCACATGCCTAAATATGCGAAGATGTTTAAAGATCTTCTTAGTGACAAGGAAAAGCTTATTGATATTGCCAATACCCAACTTAACAAGATTTGCTCCGTGGTTCTCTTAAGGAAATTGCCCACCAAACTTGGTGATCCGGGGCACTTCTTGATTCCTTGCAACTTCCCGGGAGTAGAGAATTGCATGGCCCTAGCCGATCTAGGCGCTAGTATAAACTTAATGCCTTTAAGTGTTTGGAAGCAATTATCTCTCCCCGAGCTAGTCCCCACCAAAATGACTTTGGAATTAGCTAACCGTACGGTTGCTTATCCAGTGGGGATAGCCGAAGACGTCTTCGTTGGCGTTGACAAATTCACCTTCCCGGCGGATTTTGTTGTCGTTGACTACGAGATGGATCCCCGTGTTCCATTAATCGTTGGACGTCCCTTCTTGAGGACCGGTCGCACTCTCATTGATGTAGCCGCGGGCGAAATAATCATGAGAGTTGGTGACGATAAAATTGTCTTCAACATGGGTAAGATTTCTAAGCAACCTTATTCATATGAGAGTGTTAATGATATTGATGTTCTCGATGAGGCTTGTGAAGAACACTTTAATGATGCTTGCAAAAGTAATCTTTCTTCTCTACCCAATGTTGAGACCGTTGCCTCAATCGCTCCGTCATTAACTCCTTTTGGAGAAAGTGATTTTCTTTTGGATGATTTTGAAGCTAGCTTGGGTACACTTGATCTTAAATATGATGATTCTCCCACCGATTGGGAAGAAGACATTCGTACAATTGAGAAACTTCTCAATGAAGACCCTTTCTCTCCTCCTTCTCCTAATGAGGTGACTAATGATGATCCATCATTAGTTACACCATCTATTGAGGATCCTCCTACTCTTGAGCTTAAGGACTTACCTCCTCCTCTCGAGTATGTTTTCTTAGAGGGCATTGATCAACTTCCCGTTATCATTGCTAAGGACTTAAAAGCCGATGAAAAAACTCGTCTCATTGAAGTTCTCAAGAAACATAAAAGAGCTATCGCTTGTAAAATCTCCGATATTCATGGAATTGATCCTCACTTTTGCACACATAAAATTCTCATGGAGGACGACTTTAAGCCCACCATTCAAAGCCAACGAAGGGTGAATCCTAAAATCCATGACGTTATCAAAAAAGAGGTTATCAAACTTCTTGATGTGGGCATGATTTACCCTATCTCGGATTCACCATGGGTTAGTCCAGTCCATTGTGTGCCTAAGAAAGGCAGAATCACCATTGTGCCCAATCAAAACAACGAGTTGATTCCTACACGTCTCGTTACTGGGTGGAGAGTTTGTATAGACTATCGCAAACTCAATGATGCCACCAGAAAGGATCATTTTCCTCTTCCTTTTATGGACCAAATGCTTGAACGTTTAGCGGGTAATGAATATTACTGCTTTCTAGATGGTTTCTCGGGTTTTTTCCAAATACCCATCGATCCCCAAGATCAAGAGAAGACAACATTCACTTGTCCCTATGGCACATTTGCTTACAAAAGAATGCCTTTTGGCTTATGCAATGCCCCCGGGACTTTCCAAAGGTGCATGTTGGCTATCTTCCATGACATGGTTGAGCAAACCATGGAAGTCTTCATGGATGATTTCTCAGTCTTTGGGGATTCATTCTCTTCTTGCCTTGCCAATTTAGAACGTATGCTTAAGCGGTGCGAAGACACTCGCCTTGTTCTAAATTGGGAAAAATGCCATTTTATGGTAACAGAAGGCATTGTGCTAGGACACAAAATCTCAAAAGCCGGTCTTGAAGTGGACCGTGCTAAAGTGGATGTCATAGCCAAATTACCTCCACCTTCAACCGTGAAGGGTGTGAGAAGTTTTCTTGGTCATGCGGGCTTCTATCGTCGATTTATCCAAGACTTTTCTAAAATCGCTCGCCCGATGACCCACCTCTTGGAAAAAGATACTCCTTTTATCTTTTCCAAAGAGTGTATTGAATCATTCAACCCTCTTAAGGATAAGCTCGCTAAGGCACCGGTCTTGGTCATCCCTAATTGGGAGCTACCTTTCGAGTTGATGTGTGATGCTAGCGACTTTGCTATTGGAGCGGTTTTGGGCCAAAGAGTGAACAAACACTTCCAACCAATCCATTATGCTAGCAAAACAATGACTGGGGCTCAATTGCATTATACGACAACCGAAAAAGAGCTTTTAGCTGTTGTCTATGCTTTTGAAAAATTTCGCCCCTATCTTGTTTTATCCACCACCATTGTGTACACGGACCATTCCGCGTTGAAGTACTTGATGACTAAGCACGACTCTAAGCCAAGACTTCTTCGCTGGGTTTTACTCCTTCAAGAATTTAACATTGAAATTCGTGACAAGAAGGGAGCTGAAAACCTAGCCGCGGATCATCTAAGTAGACTTGAGGATCCATATCAAGGGGATCATCCGAACAAAGAGATCAATGACTCTTTTCCCCTTGAGACCTTAATGTCTATTAGTGCCAATCTTGATGACACCCCGTGGTTTGCCGACATTGCAAACTACTTAGCGGGTGGTGTTCTCATCAAAGGGTTAACATCCCAACAAAAGAAAACGTTCTTACACGATGTTAAGACTTACTTTTGGGATGACCCTTTTCTCTTCAAACAATGCGCTGATTTGATAATTCGCCGGTGTGTTGACGGACCCGCAGCTCTAGATATTCTCGAAGCTTGCCACAAAGGACCCACCGGTGGTCACTTTGGTCCCAACTACACCGCCAAAAAAGTGTTTTACTCGGGATTCTATTGGCCCACCATTTATCGTGACGCTCACGAAATGGTTAAAAACTGTGATGCTTGCCAAAGACAAGGCAAGATCACACATAAAGATGAGATGCCTCAAAATTTCATACAAGAATGTGAAATCTTTGATGTATGGGGCATCGACTTTATGGGGCCATTCCCTTCTTCTAAAGGAAACAAATACATCCTTGTCGCCGTTGACTACGTTTCAAAATGGGTTGAAGCAAAAGCTTTACCCACTAACGATGCAAGGGTGGTTTGTAACTTTTTGAAACAGCTATTCGCTAGATTCGATGTGCCTCGTGCCATTATTAGTGATCGCGGGACTCATTTTTGCAATGACCAATTTGCTCGAGTCATGGCTAAGTATGGTGTCCATCACCGTCTTTCCACTGCGTATCACCCACAAACTAATGGCCAAGCCGAGATCTCCAACCGACGATTAAAGCGAATTTTGGAACGTATTGTGGGAGAGCATCGTGCCTCGTGGGCCGATAAACTTGATGATGCTCTGTGGGCTTTCCGTACCGCATATAATACACCTATTGGTTGTACACCTTATCGTCTTGCGTATGGAAAATCATGCCACCTCCCAATTGAGTTGGAGCACAATGCCTATTGGGCCTTGAAATGGGCTAATTTTGATATCAACAACGCCGGTGACTTCAGAAAAATCCAACTCAATGAGTTAAACGAACTTAGGAATGAAGCTTATGAGAGCTCATTGATCTATAAAGAGAAGACCAAGCTCTTTCATGATGCTAAGCTCAAAAGCCGAGATTTCCACATTGGTGATAAAGTTTTACTCTTCAACTCTCGGTTAAAAATCTTTTTGGGCAAACTCAAATCTCGTTGGTCCGGCCCATTCACCATTGCTCAAATTTTTCCATATGGTACTATTGAGCTTGCTCAAACCAATGGCCCAAATTTCAAGGTGAATGGTCAACGAGTGAAGTTGTACTTTGGAGAGGACATCTCTAATGAGATTCCATCCCACTCCACCTTTCCCTTGAATTAGTTCAGGACCGAGTCAGGCTCGTGACTCGGTTAACAAAAACAAGCGCTCCTCGGGAGGCAACCCGAGTATCTATCCCCCTTTTTTCTGTTTTTCATCCTAAGTGTAGGGGGAGCTATATAGGTTTTTTGTGTTTGTATGGTGATGTGATTACAGGGATAAGTGTACTTTTGGAATCTTTGAAGAACCGTGCTCCCATGTTATCCGCAAATCCGGTTCTATCTCTTAACCATCGTGATTCAATTTTCTTCATACTCACATTTGAAATTGATCACTTTAGTTGTCTCCTCCTTAACTTGATTTAACCAACGTGCACAATGTCATAAGTGTAGGGAAGACTTTTCCCACATGCTTAAACATTGAGGACAATGTTTATATTAAGTGTAGGGGAGACTTCTATCGAAGTTTTAAGTGGACTTTTTCCATTAAAGTGCCTTTATTTAACCGGAAAATCATCTTTTTCGACGTTTTTCAAAATTTTTTATCTATTTTTGCCTAGTTGTATAGTTGTATTTTGCTTTGTTATGGTTATTTTCTTTCGTTGCTAAAATAAAGTTTAATAAAGAGGTTTTAATTTTCAAACGTTGTGAATCTTTTGACTCAACCAGAGCTTACTTATCTAAGTTTACTCTAGCTAGTATCCTTAACGTGTTTAAGTCAAGTTTTGCTAGGCTTTTATATAGGGAACTTTAAAACACGAAAGTCTTAGCTCTCACGGCTTAAGAACAAGAACTTTTCGCAAGTTCCTATAATTGATCCTAGAGAGTCGTTTATCAAGGGAACTTTAAAATGCGATTTCTAAACTTGAAAAAGTCTAAGAATTTGCAAGATCCTATAGATGACTCGAAAACCAAAAACTTTGATTTAATTGGCTAAGCATCCACGAGTCTCATTCCTTGAGATTTTAAACTGTGGAGGACGAGAGATGATAGAGTCAATTATAAGTTTGGTATTCTTTCGTGAGTTTATGTGAGTTGATTATAAGCCTATTCTCCCATCGCTTGCTAATAAATTTATCTGCAATAAGTAAGGTTGTACGATTTGAAAAGTTACTTAGCTTCTAGCACAAGATCGTTTAAAAGTTGCTCGGTATTAATTAGAGTTCATAGCCAAGGCATAACTTATTGAAGCGGGATGCGAAGATTGGCGAGTCCGAAAAGGACCTAACAAGGCATTAGGGCTACATTTTGTTGCTAAAGATCCCAAGTGATGTGAAGAATCATTTTTCAAAAATTAATATGAAGGATAGAGACACGCGACGAAAAGTAAATACTCCCCTAAAGATCATGGAGAAGTCTATCCAAAAAGACCCTAGCAAGGTATGAGTATAAATAGATCCAAGTCCTAAAAGGAGGTGGATCGTTGTATATCAAAGTCCAAAATAAAGATTGGAGAAAAATGAAGAAGTCGTGGTCCAAATATGAAGAATATCTCAAAACTTCAAGTGAAGAAATTCCTATTATGAAGAGAAGACCATAACTTCAAGAACGTCTCTCAAAGATTTGAAGTATGAAGTCGCTGCCAAATATCGGTCCGAGAAAGGTCTCAAATCGTGAAGCGAGTTATGCCAAGATATGAACTTTATGAGGTCCCGAGAAGCAGTTTTAAAAGATTTTGTCCTTTAGCTAACTATTGATTAAATCGTCCCACTTTGTTTTCAGCTTAAATAGCTATCAAAATAAGTCAAACAATGCATCCTCGTGATCATTCAAGACAACAATAAAATATAAGAGATACACCTAGGAATAAGGGAGTCTAAGTGAATAATTGGGCCACATGAGTTCGTGTTAGTTTGCAAACTTATAATAACAATGATCTCGTTTTTAAGCTTGGTATGGGGAACGTGAAACTTGAGGGTGATGAACATTCATGACAACCAAAACCCCAATGTAAGTCTTTGAATTCTTTACTTGTTTTGTTCTTTTTGTCTCCTTAGACTTTAGTATTTAATAAAGGACAAGGTAGGTTATTTATGATGAGAAATGTAATCTGTGCTTTGGAACTAAGCATTGCATGAGGGCATGGCAATGGTTAAGTGTAGGGGATTTGATAGGTGTGAAAACACCCATCCTTTCACCACTTATTGTTTGCTAAAACGAGACCAAAACGCGTATTTAATGTCATTTGTTTGGAATTATGCGTGGTTTGTGTGTTTGTTGTGTTTTCAGAGCCAGCCAGATAAATATTGAAGAAAACATGGGATTTCACGGGTTTTATCGAAGAAAAAGACGAAAAGACGAAGTCTATAGTCCAAGAGATGCAAAAGATTTGAAGTCAATGGGCCTATTTGAAGATTTATCGAAGAAAAGGACCAAAGATGGAAGATTTACATATGTCAAAGAACTCAAGTCTATTAAACGAAGAAATTAAAAGACGAGTTGAATTTATTCATCGACAAATCCCGAATCAGAGTCGAAAATGTCAACTTTACTGAAAAGACGAGAAGACAAAAAGAAAGGGAAAAATCCCACTCACCAACCTAGCCCAAGGCCTATAAATAGACCCTTCCCTTCAAGTTTTTAAAACTAGCTTTCATTTTTCTGTTTCTCCTTTCTTTTGGTTCGTAGCAAACAAAACACCATTAGGGTGTTTGGCACCTTTTAATTTTTGATCCATCTTCATGTAAGTTTGATTTTTACTATTGTTTGTTTGAATCTTAATCCTTAATACAAGTCTCCTTTTAATCTTATTCTTCCTTTTCTTATTAATTCTTAAGTTCTAAGTTTTTATTTTGTTGATTTTGATCTTTAAAAACAAGTGGGTTTTGTGTTTTTGTTGATTTGGTTTGATGCTTATCATTAGTAGATGATTAGTGGTTAGTTGGTTTAATCTTTGGTTAAAAACTTGGTGGATTTTGGTTTAAATTCGTATTGTTGTGTATTCCCTGTTCTTCGCATTCTTTATGTTTCCCAGATTCCGAATGAGCTAAAACATTCCGAACCAACGTCTTTTAAAATTATTCCGAACGAAGTGTCTTGTTTCAATTATTCCGGATGAGCTAAGTTTTCCGAACCAAGGGTTTAGCTAATTTATTCCGGATCAAGCCTAATATTCCGCATGAAGCCAAATTATTCCGGATCAGCAAATATTCCGAATGAGTTAGATTATTCCGAGTAAAGTCCTTTATTCCGAATCAATTAATTTTTCTGAACCAACAACATTATTCCGCATCAAGGTCTAGAATTCTGAATCAAGCAGTTATTCCGCATAAGCAAAATATTCCGAACGAGTGTCTTTTCCGAACCAGTGTTTTATTCCGAGTGAGCAAATAATTACGAGTGAGCAGTTTATTCCGGATCAAAGGTTTTTCTGAATCAAATCTTTATTCCGCATGAATTATTCCGAGCCAACACCATATTCCGAATAGGCCCTTTATTCCGCATGAGTTGATTTATTCCGAACGAGTCAAATATTCCGGATCAAGGGATTATTCCGAATCAGTTGTTTTTCCAAGAGAAGGTATTTTACTGTTTAAGTTTAATTCAAGCTTTATTTTTATTAATTGTTTTTAGTTTATTTTTATCACTTCACGCATTTACCTTTTAAGTAGATATAGATCAAAAGCTCCCCCTTTTAGTCACCAATAACAACAATTCCAATTTGAACTGTGATCAATTCGAGAAGATACCGAGAACGAAACAACGACAAATATAATTGGGTACGAGCAACACAACAAAAGATCTTGCAACAAACCACTGTTTTACTAACACACCAAAAAATCTGTTATTAGTTACTTGTGTATTTTAGGTACGGATATTGAGAAAATGACAAAAGATCACAAGAATCATGCAAAAACGAACACGGGAAACGAAGCCGCACAATGAACCAAGCCCTAATGAAGATTTTCCAAGAATAACCCTTGAAGATTTGAAGATTATGCAAGAAGGGTCCTCGAATATTGAAGAAATGACACTTTAAACCCTTGTATCTTCATAATTACAAGATTAGTCACTAAAGTTTGTCAAAATTACAAAAAGGGCCCTTAACTTTGAAGAATTGGAAAATTTACTCCCTCAACAAAACTAAATTGTCAATATTAGTCCTCCTCAAAGTCAAACATACCATGAAGGACTTCAAGTTACAAGAAATTACAAGTTTGGTCCTTTAAAAATGTCAAATTACCAAAAGGACCCTTGACTTTGAAGAAATGGCAAAAATAGTCCCTCATAAATCATGATTTGTCAGAATCAGTCCTCCAAGAAGTCAACAAGACAAGTCAAGACCATTATCTATGAAGAAAATGCCAAAACAGCCCTTCAAGAATCAACAATTGGCAAGAAATACCCCTGAAAATACTTTATAAAACTTTTTGGGGCAAAAGTGTGAAAAATAAAACTTCAAATACAAAGGGAAACGATTTTTGCCAGTTTAAACTTCAAGTGAAAGAAGGTAGAAAGAAGAGGGGCTATTTCTGGGAGACAAGGAAAGAAACCTAGACCACTAGAGGCATGACACGTGCCCCACTTACCCCAATCAACCAATCCCCTTTCACCATTTTGCCATGTCACAAATCCACCCACACCCGTTTATTAACTAACTTAATTAGTTATTATTAAATGCGGTTAACATGTTTTTGAATCCTAAAACAGATTAAACACACAACTATTCACCTCAAGAAAAATTTTGGGCTTTCTTAATTACCTTGAAATTAAACTCTAATCTTCTCTAGATTTAAGATTAGGGTATCCCTAAACATAACCCAACTTTCAAAAACCTTGCCACGTCACCACAATGGTCACATGTATCCCCTGTTTTACCTCCTTTGAGGAAGAAGCCAAAATCCTACCCTTCATCCAACTTCCCATAACTTTGCTTGGAACTTAAGCTTATTCTAGGCCCTTGATGAAATTCTTGCACCCTTTACAGCTTCACAAACAGCCAAAGAGCTCACATGATCAAGCATAAAGCCAAAACTTCAAAGGGCATTTTGGGACTTCTACTGCATTAGGGTTCACGTTTTTAGGTTTTCTAGTCATTCCTTGTAGCCTATAAAAGGCATAGCACTTAGTCATTTAGCTTTTGCTCTTGAATTTTCCTAGTTCACAATTCTGTAAATCTCATATTCAAGTAATGAAATGTGTTTGAATTTTGTGAAGAAAAGTCAAGTGCCAACCTTATTATCTGTTTGTTAATGTTACATTTTTACTAATATTGAATCCTAAAACCTGTTTTCAAAGGAGTATGCAAAAGTTTGCATATTTTCCTTAAATCTTGATATTTTGCTAAGTTTCTTGGTACACCTTGGAATTTTGGGCTATAAGTTGATCATAGCACCCTGATATTATGATATCAAGGTGTTGTGAAGCTTATAACTTGGGGATAATCAAGTGTGGGGTACAAGAGTTGCATTAATCAAGGATCTGTCACTTTACTGTTTTTATATTTTTGCTTCTATTTTTGTTGAATCTTATCAGGAGTGTGTGTGGAAGCTTGTGCTTGTTCTTGCTAGCACATAAGCTCAAAAATTCGTGGGTGTGGATGTACATCCATGAGGTTTGAACCATTCTACCTTAAATCTGTTTAAAATCTTGATTTTTGGTGATTTTGTGTGTTGCTTGTGTTCTTGTGGAATTTATGGTCTAATCTTGCTTAATGCTGCATATTACATCTGTTTATGTGTTTGATTGGGCTTGGGTAGTCTTGGCTTTTAAACCTTGAATCCAAGATTGTGCTATAACTTATTGGTTTTGAATATTTTTGACCTAAAATTTTGGTAATACTTAGAGTATATGCATGTTTAGGGATAAAAGGTGTTTAATCAAAGTTTATATAACCTGATTTGAAGATTTGAGTGTTTGAATTTTGCTTGTTGGTCAAGTATATCAGCAAAGTGTTCATAACTGCCTGCTAGTGTTCATCAGTAACTTTTTGGTGCTTGAATCTTTATCTATACCTTGAACCATTGCATGAAACCTGTTTAAATCTGTTCATTTGAATTTATTATAGCTTGTGTATGCATTTGGTGAAGTTTGGCTGGCTGATTTGTGCTAAAAGTGCTTATTGAACCAAAACTGCTTATTGTTCATGTCTGGGCTAGATCTGGTGATGTTTTGAATTAACTGTGCTAATTGGCTGATTGTGATTGTGTTTTTGTGATTGCTATTGACTCCTTATGATTAACTGATCATTTGGGTGCCTTTGTGAAACTTGAATTCACAAAAAAGTCACTAAAGACAAAAAGTCAATTAAGTCAAGCAATGGAAAAAGTTTCCACTGCTCAACATCCAAAACTAGCCCCTGCTAGTGTAATTTGTCATTCAGCTTATTAATAAGCCATATTGGCTTATCCAGACTTGCAAGAACTTATTTTTTGTGATCAATCTTCCTCATTTGACCCATTTATTTTAACTGGAGCTTATCAAACCTTGGCTTTGACTTTTTGCTAGAAAACTCATAAATTTGACTTTAAATTAAGTGCTTATCTGCTTATTCCATCTTATTGAGTGTGCTTATTGAAAAACTTTTTGTTGATTAAGCTGAGTTAAGTCATTTAAAAGCTTTTTAAAGTTGAATCAGCTCTTGGGGTGGCCTAGAACTCGAAAACGACTATTTTATCGTTTTGTGAAGATAGCTTTTAGCTTATTCAGGCTTATTCCTTGTGCTTATTTCAAATTTCTTTTTACAGATCTCTTAAGTAACTCAAAAGAAGCTTGTGTGTCTAATTTAAGCTTATGGCATCAGCTTATAGCTTAATGGGCCAAAAAGCCCATTAAGAATAAGCTGCTTTGAAATAAGCTAGCTTAAACACATTTACAGCTTTTGGGCCTTCAGAGTTTTGTTTTTAAAATCAAATTTTGAGTCAGACTAGAAGTTTTGGGCTTATTTGGTTGACTTTTTCTTATTGGGCCCAAATTAAGCCCATTAAGGGACTGTTTTGTCTTTTAGCCCATTTCTAGGCCCATTAGGGGTATTTTATAATTTTAACTTCATTTCTGTGTTAAGTAGGTTAAAATAAGCTAGTTTGCATCTTTTTAGAATTTTTTATAAATTTTGGATTTTTAATATTATTTTATTATTATTTTATTATTAAAAATTAAAATTTAGATTTTTCAAGATTTTATATTTTTCTTAGGTTAAATACATTAAGTTAGGAATATTACAATTTTTAGAATATTTTTATTGTCATTAGATTAATTTTTAGAATTATTTTAAGTTTAAATAGTTTTTAATTGTTTTTAAATAGTTTTTATTAATTTTAAAATTTTCAAAAATAGTTTAAAATTTAGTTAAGTCATTTTAGAGGTTTACAATTGAAAAAATCTCATTTTGGGCTTTTTGTTACTTAAATTGACTTTTTGGGCTTTAATTAGCATTAAAAAATTATTATTTAATTAAATAAAAGGTTTGAGTGATCTTTGATTTTTTGTAAACTCTAATTACTTAATTTAGGATTTATTGCAATTTTCTAGGAGTTTTTAGGGTAAATTTTTAATTTTGTCACTTTTTTACAGTTTTACGTGTACGACTAATCGTCTTAGTGTAATTCATAATCGTAACCGTCATTCTCTTCTAGTCTCATTTCTATTTTCTTTTCTCATCAATATAATCACAAAGTTAATCATCTCTTAACACACACACCAAGCCTCCTTGAGAACGATCCCCACTTTGGGTCATAAATTGTGGTTTTCCTAAATCACTTGTGTACTTACCCTAATTACCTTTGTTTTCCTAAACAAAGTGTAAAAAACTACAAACTATCATTTTGGCGCCGCTGCCGGGGAGGCGTGTTGTGTTTTGATTTGGCAATTGTTGTTTATAAATAGCCATAATATCTATTTGTATTAGTAGCACTCTACTAATACGTATTATCGGTTTTTCGTTTTTTGTGTGAATACTATTACTATATTGTATACGTAGAACAATAAATTCACAAGTACTCCAAAAGTGTGAAAACACAACCTTGACTTGGGAGATCATTACCCAATCATTGTATTCGAATCTCAAACCAAAAGAAAAAGGCAAAAATAGATAAATACTTTCGTGAAGCTCGATTTTGAAAAATACAAACTATAAGGTGGGTATAAGGCGGGTATTATAAAATATACCCTAAGCAAAAAGGCTCTTAAGTGCTTTGCGCCGCCTCGTTTCCCCGCTTGCTTGTGAGTATTTTGAGATTGAAAGCTAATCGAGGGTTTTGCCGCCCATAGTATTATTAACTATCATATATACTTTCTTGGTTTTATTTGATTAAACCCTCTTGAACGTTGGTGTTCCACCAACGTTCTAAAGTCATCGAAGGTGTTCACTTCACGTGATCGTTTTCATTCCTTGAGGCTTCTTTAATCAAGAGATTTGATTAAGGAGGAGATTTGTAGATTTATGTCTACTTAATACAATCACAAAAAAAAGTAAAAACAATCAAAAACCACACAAAAATTGGAAAAAATACAAAACACCAAAAAGAATCTTCTTTGCTCATCCCCTCGTTGTACGTGACGTTTATGCAAACCCGCAACCAAGCAAGACGTGCACGTAAACGAAGAAATCGAAAGGATTCAACACCTACTCCTATTCATTCTAGTGAGGAGTCTCCTATTGACGAACCTATCGTAAGAGAGGAACCAACCATGGCGAATCGAACTATGATGGAGTTACTTCAAGCACCCACCGAGGGTTATGGAGAGGCTATTGTGATTCCCGCTATCCTTGCGGAGAATTTTGAAGTGAAAACGGGTTTGTTGTCGATGATCCAAAACAACAAATTACGTGGTGATGAAAAGGACAACCCGCACAACCATATCCGCCAATTCAATCGTCTTACCGCCACTTTTAAATTTAAGGATGTTGCTAATGACTCGATTAAGATGATGCTTTTTCTGTATTTCTTAGCAGGGCCCGCTAAAATTTGGTTAGAGAAAGAGCCACCCAATTCTATATTGACGTGGAAGGATCTCGTTTCTAAATTTGTGAACCAATTTTTTCCGCCCTCTAAGACTACGCATTTGAAAAACGAGATTTCAAAATTTTCACAAGAATTTAATGAGAGTTTTTCAACGGCTTGGAATAGGTTTAAGGAAATGTTACATGAGTGTCCTCATCACGGTTTTTCCGACTTGCATCAAATTGACACGTTTTACAATGGACTTAATGATCATGAAAGGGATTATCTAAATGCCGCCGCGGGTGGTAATTTTTTATGTAAAACGGTTGAGGAAGCGTTGTTGATAATTGAGAATAGATCTAAGGTGTATAGTCCTCGTAACACATCGAGTGTTCGTAAGGCTTCGTCTTCGACTTCACCTTCTTTGTCTAATACCATCGATGCTTGCCAAATTGAGGCGAACTTGGAAAACAAAATCTTTGATAAGCTTAAAGGACTTTTAATTGAATTCAAAGTTGGAGAACAAAGTGCTCCGGCTACGGCTAAAGCGGTTGAGGTTTCATGTATGTATTTTGGTGGAGGTCATGATTTCTTCGAGTGCATTACCAACGGTGGTAACACTTCGAGTGCCTACGCGGCCACGGGAACTTACAACCAAAACGGTCAAGTTACCCGCTCCAATCAATTGACTCCACCGGGTTTTGCTCCTAATCAAAATGCTAACAACAACTATCGAAACAATCAAGTTGGTTTTAAAAACAATTACAAAGGAAACTATGGGAATCAAGGGGCTAATAATCAAGTTTCAAACAAAAATCAAAACAATGATTTTCAAAACAACAACAAGAATTTGCAAACTTTGAAAGATCTTCCGAATGAATTTGTTGAATACGCTAATGGAAACGATTCTAGGTTTGACAACATTCAAAGAGAAATCATTAGCCTAAGATCCGAGTTTAAGAACGACTTGAAGAAGGAGTTGAAAAATGAGTTAGCAAATAAGCTTAAAATCCATACAAACAAAATGGAAGGGAATGTAAGTAGGTTACAACAAAACCAACAAAAAATGGAACAAGGGAAACATGAGATAAAACAAGAGATGATTAAGGCCGAGAAGAGGCAATCCATATTTGAGGACAAAATTTCATCTATGTTTGAGGCTATTATGTGCAAACCGTCTTCGAGTAGTCTTCCTAGTAACACCATATCGAACCCTAAGGGAGAGATGAAAGTGATTACCACACGTAGTGGTAAGGCACTTAAGGAACCGACTCCTCAACCAATTGCTCCTACGGAGGAAGCAATTAAGGAAGAACCCGAGGTGGTGGTCGAAAAGGAGCATGTCCTAATCCCACGAAGTACCGCTCATGCCACACCTACGGTTGACCCATTACCAACATTGGAACCCGAGATTCCAAAGGCTATGCCTATGCCTCAACCCATACCACCTTTGCCCTATCCATCGAGACTTAGTGGTGTTGTGTAAAAACACGTCTTTTAGGAAAAAGAACGTATAAGTGCGGCAAGTATTAAACTCGACGATTTAGGAAAACCGAAGAATCGAATAAATGCGGGTTCGTTCTCGAAGGAGGTGTGTGTATTAATGTGCCAATATATAAAATAACAATGTTTGGATTAGTGACGTTTTTGGTTTAGAAGAGAGAAAAAGTAAAGACGAGCTACGACTACGATTTAAACTACGACGTTGACGTAAAACGCGAACGTAAATACGTAAAACGCGACAAAATTAGAAATTAAACCTAAAAATTAATTAAAAGTTAAAACTAAGTCTTAAATAATATAAATAAGAATAAAAATCCAACAAATATATTTTAAAACCTTTTATTAATTAAATATTCAATTGTAAATGCTAATTAAAGCCCTAAAATTAAATATAATTAAGAAAATGTCCAAAATATAATTTTATTAAACTAATAAGTTACTTATATTATTTAAAGACTAAAAAGTATTTTTCCTAAATTTTCAAAACTATTTTTCTATTTTTAAATCGCTAAAAACTATTTTTAAACTAAAATAATCATAAAAAATAATAAAATAATGCTAAAAATAATTTACCAATTTTAAAAATCCTAAATTACACTAATGAACAGTAGAAAATTGAAAAAGTTTGAAAAAAGTAAAATTTTGCACTAAAAGACAAAACTGATTAATAATAAAACCCTAATTATACTAAATTAATTATAAAAAATAATTAAAACAGTGAACAGTAAATATTTTTAAACTAAAAATCTTAAATTAATTTTCTAAATCTAAGAAAAATTTTAAAAGTGAAAAATATAACTTTTCTGCACTAAAAGACAAAAATAGAATAATAAAAAGTAATTAAAAATAGCAATTTAATCTAAAAATTACTTAATGAACAGTAACTGAAAAATAAATTATACTGAAAAATCAAAAATAAAATAAGAAAAATAATGAAAAAGATTTGAAGACTTAAATCCTAAATTTTACCACTAAAGACAAAAAAGTAAGGAGAATGAAAGTGACATGTGGGCTGTTTCTGTCTTTTAGCTAAGCAGTACAAACAAACACACTAGCAGGGGTAATGGAGTTCCCACTGCTAGTGTTTAAAAACAGGTCTGGTGGTTTATAAGCTTAGGAAAGCTTTGTTGGTGGCTTTTTCTTGGATACAAAGGCACCCCCACACTCATGGAAGTGTGGGGAGTCAGTTTAAACAGAAAAACACACAACCATAATACAAATTAAGCACAAGAAAGGCAAAAATAGGTGACTGCTATGGCCTTGCTGTCTGATGAACAGTAGGCTGATACAAAGTGCACAAAAGATGAATTTTAAGGCTATCAAACTTACACAAAACCTAACCAAATCACATAAACAAATCACAAACCCTAGGTAAACAATTCAACTAACAACTTGCAAGATTTCAAGTAAAATGTTGCACTAAATCAGGCAGAAACAAGGATTTGCTGATTTCTAGCTATGTTAACCAATTTTAGCAAGCAACTTTGTTTAAAACCTATCCAAACTTAAAAGCAAAGTTGAAATAAAACACTAGCTAACCAATAAATTGTGTCTAGATGGATTTTAACACCAAAAGCTGTCACAACTCCTAGCTAAAACCCAAATCCAAACACACCCTTAATTTCTAAAAATGAAAATTTTCAAAACAAAATCACTCAAATCAATTCAATACTAATTAAGAACTACCATAACATGCATAAAGGACTGAAACAAGCATGAACAAACACATAAAATTAACAAATAAACCATATTCACACAAATTCACATGCAACTCACATAAACTTCAATTTTTAGCTAAAAACAAGGTTCAAGCCTTTTTACCTTGAAAGACCTACATCCAGGCCCTTCTATGGCAAGCTGATGCCATTTCCTTTTAGCACAAAAAAAAGAACTAAGGAGCTTATGAAAATGCTGATGTAGAGAATATGTAGAGAAGGTGATGGTGTTGGACTCAAGTCCACACACCCACAATATATCTTGACACAAGATGGTACAACCTGCCAAAATGAAGAGGCCAAACAAAAGTTAATCTGGACACAATACTATAAGGTTATAAAGTTTTTGAAAATCTATTGACTCAAACTAACAAAATCAGTACACCCATTTTAAAATTCCACTTTCACTTCCTTTTAAAATAGATTCCAAGATCTTATAAAGTCTTGCCAAAAAATCCCAAGAAACGAATTTTCTGAAAACTGGAAACCAAAAACTGTGAAACTTGTTAAACTAACTTAAATCAAATAATCATTAACTAAATAACTAAACATTAAATGAAGGAACTCAGTTTTTGTACAAGAAAAAAGATTTCATTTTCATTAACAATTTTAAACTTTACAAAAACTGGAACAAGATATGAGGCACAAACCACCTTCATATTTATACTAAGCTAAAGAAAATTCTAGATACACTAAACCCTAGCTACTGCTTTTCCTCTTTTTCCCTTGGTCAAAATCTGAAATTCTAGTCTTCATGGTCACATGTGGATGCTTGGTGGATGCCAGCAACAACTTTTGATCATGGACGTTGATCTTAGTCCTTTGGGAGCAAGTAAAATGTCTTGGAGCGTTGATTAGCTGTAAGATACCCTTTTTACCATTTTTGTTGAAGCAGGGGAGGTCCTTGTGGGGTCCAGGGGTCACGGGGTGGATGTGTTTGTTAGTGGGATTTGATGACAATGGATTTAATTGTTGATCTGGAGAGTTAAGGTTAATAACCCCTTGTTTTGAAGAAATTAGAGGATTAGGGTTTAAGGGGTGGGGGTTTATTAAACAGGGGTGTTTGATCGTAATTGGGGATTAAGGATTTTGAATTTGGTGTTTACCACCACTTTTTGGGTTAAATAAAACAGGTTTATTTAAAAAAAGTAGTGGATGGTGACATGGCTGGTGGGGAGGATGTGATTAGAGGAGAAGTGTGAAGTGGGTGACGTGGCAGCGTTTGAGTGGTGGAGGGGAGAATGTTGTCTGGCCACAAATGGCCCTCCATGTTCCAAAATGTCTTCAAGTTGTATTTAAACAGCCAAACACTTTTTCCTTTGTAAAGACTTTGCTATACTTGTCAAATTTGGCACCAAGGTTTTTCAAAGTTTATAACAAGGACTAATCTTGTAATTCCTTCAATCTTCAAGGGCTAGATGTGTAAGGTCTTCAAACTTTAGGGACCCTATTCATATTTATGAATATTTGAGGGGTATAAAGTGTTAATCTTCAAAAGTTGAGGGACCAAACTTGCCAATTCTTCAAACTTCAAGGGCATTTTTGGAGAATTCATACTTGGGCCCGGTTTCTTGTGCGGCTTCGTTTCCCGTGTTCGTTGTTGCTCTATTCTTGTAATCTTTTGGTGAATTCACGATATCCATACCTGAAATACACAATGAACAAACACAGGCATATTTTTGGGTATTTTGATGATTTTTTAAGCGTTTTAAGCCCGATTTGGACGATGAGACTATGTATAAATACAGTCTCATCACTCCCCCATACTAAACCATTGCCGTGTCCCCACGCAATGCTAGAATTAAGTATCTTAGCACTTCCAAAATTCATTTTATGATGACTTTGATTGACGACATAAACTTAAATAAACTACTACATGCGTTTTAGACATAATGTATTGTTTTCATCACGATAAAGTGACTTTTGGGATCATAGAACAAGAACACATGAATGCTTCGTTAGAAATAATTTCGTCGTCCTCGATTTTCACCCAATTCCATGCTAAGCGTGTAACGAGATCATTGTTATTATAAGTTAGCAACACGATCACATCTCATGAGTGTTAATTACGAACCTAAACTCCCTTATTCCTACTTGGTATCTCTTATATTTTATTTTTGTCATAATGATCACGAGGATACATTATTGACTTATGCGTGAATAGGGATTAAGTCTAAAAATAGAAACTTAACGGTGTAACCAAAATCATTAAATCAATAATTCATCCCAATAGACAACGATGTCAAAAAATTAAGTCAACAAGAAGGATCGATAAACACGGTTTTATAACGGTTTTGAACATGAGACTTATTACCAAGACTTTTATACGCCCCCTAACGGAAGGGCCTTATTATCGTTGGTTTACCTCCATCTTTTATTCAACTTCGCCATGAAGCTTTTATATTCACTTCGGTCTTGCCTTGCCTTTTATTATCCGCCTCATCGGTGGTTTTATTAGCCAAAGACGTATATCCTCACGCTAAGGCGAATTTTGGATCTTTAAAGCTTCGAAGATTAAGGCTTGATTCACTTTCAATTTGGGCATAGATTTTTCGGCCTTGTGAGCTTCAAATTTTTGCTTAATTTAGGTGAGCACTTGAAATCTTATTATTAGGTGAAGCTTTCGATTATTCGGGTGCCAATACTTCAAAACCGTGACGCTGGCGATACCTTAATGTTTTCCCAATTTAATTACATGGAAGCTACCAAAACAAATTAGAAACCAACAATAGTGACTAAACCGCCAAATCAATATTTATTAACAATTTATTATGCAAAAGCGTTGGGAGAATAAGCTAATAATTACTACACATGAGATCGTGACGATTACGAGACTTATAAATAACTCTATCATTTCTCGTCCTCATTTAAGAGACTTAGCCTAAAAAGTTAAGGAATCGAAGCTAAGTGCTCAACACGCACGGTCGAGTCAAAAATTACTCTCATTCTCACCATCGGAAAACCTACATTCGTGTCTTAAACACTTATGAAAAACAAGAAAAAATTTAAAATTTAGCCATTTTTAGCCTTATTTTACATAAAAACGATAACAAAAAGATGAATATTGGATTGCGTGGTGACGTAAGCAAGGTGAAGTATCTACTCACCCCCCCATAAAACTAAACATTGTCCTCAATGTTTCGAGTCTAGGGGTGAAAACACCCCCATACTAGAGATGAAGTCGAATGCTTAATCTCGAGCATGGAAAGGGTAAAACGAATAACCTAAAAGCCGTTTATGAATTATTCTATTAAGATAAACTTTAGAACATAAAAGGATATCATCGGATATCGGAATCTCCAAAGGCAACGATCGAAGCTCGAGTGATCCGTAAAATGAACACGAGAGGCTTCAATGATGACGATGAACCTAATGAATCACAATCACAAACAACCACGAAACAAAGGTTGGAAGAGCACAAGTCCCCTCGTTACGTTAAACTAAGAAAGCGATAATATGTACAAGGATAAGCATGAGAATCCCCCACGAGGCACCTTGTTTTTGATAACCGAGTCAAAAGCTCGACTCGAATCCCCATAAATGTGATCATTTAGGGATAATCTTGGTATGGTCATTTTTGGTGGGGCTTACATGATAAACAAGGCCCAAAAGTACATGGAGTACTTTAAAAACCCGATAAACGTATACCGGGGTCAAAGATAGCGTCTTCGTTTTCGGATGAAAGACGAAACAACGCTACTTCAACACAAACCCCAATGGGGTAGAAGAAAATAGATGAGAAGTAGAAAGGTGGGGCAATGGGTAAGTCAAACATATGAGCTACTCGAGGTAGACTCACACCAAGCAAATAGATAAGATTTCCATTTATTGCATCGGTGGAAGACCGAGATTTCCCTTTACAAGCAATTCCGGTATCGTAAATCTCGTCCTCGGTGGAGAAATGTGATGGAACATTTGGGGCTTCCCCCACAACACACTAAAACCACACACACCATCGTCAAAAGGAGTAGACGAGGTGGTAGTACTCATATAACGCGGTGATGACGGAGTTAAACTTGTAGAAAAATCTTTTAAAACATTTTTAAAATCTTTTCCTTTTTCATCGTTCAAAAACTCTTTATGAAAACCCGATTGAATAATGTCGAAAATATTTGGCGTGTAAAATTCAAAATTAGTCGCGCTAAAAATCCTCACATTTAAGTCGTGGTTAGGGGGTGGTGGATTATATAAGCTCTCAAAACGTTTGTCAATAAAGAACACCGCCCCCTCGGGGTCTACATACTCGTCATCCTCATGAACGTCGATCTCATCGATTTCTTCATCAAAGATAGGCTTGTCAAACCAAGGTTTGTCATTCCCTTCCTTGAGTATTTTAGAAACTCTCTCGAAAAGACCACGATCAAGCACGAAACCATCATTCTTTTGTGGGGATCGTTGATAAGTTAGATCCTCACGAATGTGGTAAACGTCATTCTCAAATTAGGAGTGTTGATTAGGTAACTCCTCGAGAATTGGATTCTTAGTGGTCACATGAGTTGGTTCGTCATCGAAAATAAGACGTTCCAACTCATTAAGTTCATCCTCAATTTTGTAAAGATCAACCTCACTCGTAGGTGGAAGTGAAGGCACAAGAGCTAGCTCTCGTTCAATGATTTCCTCAATCTCGGGATCAAACTCGTAATCATCGTACTTCACATGTTTCTTCTTAGGAGAATCAAAAATAGCATGTGGATTTCGAAGTACGTGATCAATCTCGGCAAAATCGCCATCGTCATCGTCAAAGAAAGAGTCGATGTGAGCACTCACAACCATGGTCTTACAAGTCGAATGACTATGCTTAGGTGACTTTTCTAAGACGAGAGGATCGATGTCGATAAACCCTTTAGCCTCAACGGGTGTTGGGCTAGGCAAAGGAGGCACTTCGATGGAGTTAGAAGTTGAAGCCTCAAAGACGTGGTCCTTCAAAGGTGGTGAAGACGAGCCCATATTGGTCTTTGTCGTGATGGCACTAACGTCGCCCTTCGGAATTGGTGTTTCACTCGTTTCGCTAAAAACATCCCAAAGTGAGTTTTCATCCATAAATTTACACATACCTTTTTGAATTAGGTACACGTATTCTTTATCATTAAAATCATCATCTTTAAAACCGTTTTTCTTAATTCTTTCAAAACATGCATTAAGCTTCATTCTTTCCGCTAAAGTGAACATTTTGAAATCATTAGGATTAGAATCATTAGGTTTTGAAACCTCGGTTTTTTCATTCTCATTAAATCCTTGGGATTTTCTAGCGAAAAAGTCTATTTTCTCATCCCCATATCTCATAGTAAGTCTCCCCTCGTGAACGTCGATTACGGTTCTAGCCGTCGATAAGAATGGTCGGCCTAAAATAATGGGACATTTAGGGTCACACTCGTAATCGGATATAACAAAATCCACGGGAAAAACAAACTTTCCAATCCTAACATAGACATCCTCGGCTATTCCAATTGGTATTAAAGTCGTACAATTTGCAAGCTCGATTGTCATGTTTGTGGGGTTAAGCGAAGGCAATCTCATCAATTTCCAAAGAGAATGAGGCATGAGATTGATGCTAGCACCTAAATCGGCAAGGGCTAAACATCCCTCAATCTCGGAAAAATCACAAGGTAATAGAAATTGGCCCGGATCCTTTTCCTTTCTCGGCATACGCCTTTTGGGTTTTTTAAGAAGGATCGATGCACAAGTTTCTTCAAGGGTTACTTTGGTAAGGTCGACAAAGCTCTCTTTTTGAACCGTGGATGGAATTTGAGGTACACGAGGGTGTGCACTCTTTTCCTTGGTCGCCACGTTCACCCCATCGACTTTAGAACAAGAAGACGTCTTAGAAGTCGAGGGTTGAGAAGCATAGACAACTCAAAATCCTTCAAGGTTAGGGGTAATCACACGACATTTCTCACGAGACGAGGCGGCTTTACATTGTTCTTTTGGATTTGCAACGGTGTCACTAGGTAACGAACTCGATGACGCACCCGAAGACTTGTTCATTATGGCCGAAAACATCTTTTTAATATCAATTTTCCCTTGCTCAATCTTCGTGTTTTGCAATTTCAATGTATTAGAAAAGTCGTTTTTCAAAGTACCAATTTCTCCCTCTAATCGTCTCATATTAGCCTCATTCGTTTTCATGTAATTTTGAAAATCGTTTGACGAACTATTTTGATTTGAATTAAAGGTCCCTTGGTTTTGATTGTTTCTTTGAAAATTGTTTTGATTCCCACTTGAAAAATTGTTGCCTTGATTGTTGTTGTTTGAAAAATTCGAGTTTTGATTATTGTCTCGATTTTGCCAAGTTATATTACGACCTTGATTATAACCTCCTTGATTTTGGTTCTAAAAATTTCCTTGTTGATTATTTCCTTGAAAATTGTTTCGGTTTTGATTAAAATTGTTGCCTTGGTTATAATTGCCTTGTTGTGATGGACCCGCGTTATTTTGATTAGAAAAATTGTTGTTTCCATTTAACGCACTCACATTCGAAGTTTGGCCATCCGTAGCCGCACACTCGTAATAATTATGAGGTCCACCACAAAACGTACACGAAACCTCAACCGCTTTCACCGTAGCGGGAGCGTCTTTCTTTTGCATCTCAACGAGAAAAGACGTAAACACATTCGTCAACTTGTCGACTTTCGCATCAACTCTCTCAATGTCGCGATTAGAACTACTAACATTGGCGACATTGGCAACACTCGGTGTGTTGCGGAGTTGGTAAACCTTGGATCGGTTCTCGATAATTATCAAAGCGTTTTCGGAGTTTTACACAAAAAGTTGCCACCGGCGGCGGAATTCAACGAGTCTTGTTCGTGAAAATTAAGACCGTTGTAAAACGTATCGATTTGGTGCAACTCGGAAAAACCATGGTGAGGACATTGCCTAAGAAATTCCTTAAAGCGATCCCACGCGTCTCTAAAAGATTCATTCGGTTTTTGCTCAAATTTTGTAATCTCGTTTTTGAAAAACGTTGTCTTAGACGGTGGGAAAAAATAATTAACGAACTTGGAAACGAGATCCTTCCACGTAACTATGGAATTAGGTGGCTCTTTCTCGTACCAATCCTTGGCGGCACCATCGAGCGAGTACGGAAAAAGCATAAGCTTGACGACATCGGTGTCGACGTTCTTAAACTTGCTCGTGGCCAAAAGACGATCGAAATTCCGAATATGGTCGTGAGGATTATCGGCTTCACGACCTCGAAACTTCGTAGCTTGGATCAACGAAAGCATTCCGCTCTTAATCTCAAAATTCTCCACTTCGATAGCGGGAATTACGATCGCGTCTCCATAACCCTCGGTGGGCGCTTGGAGCAATTCCATCATAGAACGATTGTCGGCCATCTCCTCTACGGTTTCTTCAACAACGATATTAGGAACGTCGGTTTCTAATTCTCGTCTACGTCGTCGATTCCTTCGATTACGATTGCGTCGATTCGAAGCTTCGCTAGAATTGGAATAGTCCTTCGATCGAGTGCGCATGCACTAAGCGTAGAATGGGGGGTAGCAAAGAAGATTCTTTTTGCGGTTTTTTGATTTTTTTCAATTTTTTTGGTTTTTGATTGTTTTTTAATTTTTTGGGTTTTTGATTGTATTACGTAGACACAAATCTACAAATCTCTCCTCGAATCGACTTTCTCGATTAAAGGAGCCTCAAAGAATGAAAACGATCACGTGGAGTGAACGTTCTCGATGACTTTAGAACGTTGGTGGAACACCAAAACGTTCAAGAGGGTTTAATCTTGAAATAACAAGCAAATATAATATACGTAGATAATACTTGGGCGGCAAACCCTCGATTAGCCTTCTTTCTCAAAACACGCACAAGCAAGCGGAAGAAACGAGGCGGCGCGAAGCACTTAAGAGCCTTTTTCCTTTAGGTCGTGAAATACAACCGCCTTATACCCACCTTATAGTTTGTGTTAATTGAAATTAAGCCTCACGAAAGTATTTATCTATTTTGCCTTTAAACTTTTGCTTTGGATTCGAATACAATGATCGAGTGATGAAATCCCGAATCAAGGTTGCGTTTTCACGCTTTTGGAGTACTTGTATATTTATTGTTCTTACGTAGTACAATATAGTAATAATATATTCACAAGAAAAACGAAAACCAATATTTCTACAATATAGTAAAATGATTGATTTGTGTTTTTAGGAAAATTAAACACGATTTATTTGGATAATATAATATAGTAATGAAAAATAACAAAAATGAGTATGTACGATATTCACGCTTTTCAAAAATTGAAAAGCAAAAACGCACTACTCACACAAACACGATACTAATAATAATGGCACACTAAACACCTCCCCGGCAGCGGCGCCAAAATGAAGAGGCCAAGCAAAAGTTAATCTGGACACAATACTATAAGGTTATAAGCTGTCTTATTGATTAAGCAGCTTATACTTTATAGTCAATACAAAGAATACAAATGACTTTCTTGAAACTGATTTTTAGAACCAATGAAACCAAACTAAAGTTTTTGAAAATCTATTGACTCAAACTAACAAAATCAGTACACCCATTTTAAAATTCCACTTTCACTTCCTTTTAAAATAGATTCCAAGATCTTATAAAGTCTTGCCAAAAATTCACAAGAAACGAATATTCTGAAAACTGGAAACCAAAAACTTTGAAACTTGTTAAACTAACTTAAATCAAATAATCATTAACTAACTAACTAAACATTAAATGAAGGAACTCAGTTTTTGTACAAGAAAAAAGATTTCATTTTCATTAATAACTTTAAACTTTACAAAAACTGGAACAAGATATGAGGCACAAACCACCTTCATATTTATACTAAGCTATAGAAAATTCTAGATACAATAAACCCTAGCTACTGCTTTTCCTCTTTTGCCCTTGGTCAAAATCTGAAATTCTAGTCTTCATGGTCACATGTGGATGCTTGGTGGATGCCAGCAACAACTTTTGATCATGGACGTTGATCTTAGTCCTTTGGGAGCAAGTAAAATGTCTTGGAGCGTTGGTTAGCTGTAAGATACCCTTTTTACTATTTTTGTTGAAGCAGGGGAGGTCCTTGTGGGGTCCAGGGGTCACGGGGTGGATGTGTTTGTTAGTAGGATTTGATGACAATGGATTTAATTATTGATCTGGAAAGTTAAGGTTAATAACCCCTTGTTTTGAAGAAATTAGAGGATTAGGGTTTAAGGGGTGGGGGTTTATTAAACAGGGGTGTTTGATCGTAATTGGGGATTAAGGATTTTGAATTTGGTGTTTACCACCACTTTTTGGGTTAAATAAAACAGGTTTATTTAAAAAAAGTAGTGGATGGTGACATGGCTGGTGGGGAGGATGTGATTGGAGGAGAAGTGTGAAGTGGGTGACGTGGCAGCGTTTGAGTGGTGGAGGGGAGAATGTTGTCTGGCCACAAATGGCCCTCCATGTTCCAAAATGTCTTCAAGTTGTATTTAAACAGCCAAACACTTTTTCCTTTGTAAAAACTTTGCTATACTTGTCAAATTTGGCACCAAGGTTTTTCAAAGTTTATAACAAGGACTAATCTTTTAATTCCTTCAATCTTCAAGGGCTAGATGTGTAAGGTCTTCAAACTTTAGGGACCCGATTCATATTTATGAATATTTGAGGGGTATAAAGTGTTAATCTTCAAAAGTTGAGGGACCAAACTTGCCAATTCTTCAAACTTCAAGGGCATTTTTGGAAAATTCATACTTGGGCCCGGTTTCTTGTGTGGCTTCGTTTCCCGTGTTCGTTTTTGCTCTATTCTTGTAATCTTTTGGTGAATTCACGATATCCGTACCTGAAATACACAATGAACAAACACAGACATATTTTTGGGTATTTTGATGATTTTTTAAGCGTTTTGATATGTGTGAAAACACACATCTTTTCTACCACTTAAATACAATAATAACCGGACCAAAACGTATATTTTATGTCTTTTATGTCGGAATTATGCGTGGTTTGTGTTTTTGTTGTGATTTAGGACGAAAAGGTGAAAAGTGGAGAAAACACGGGAATTCACGAGCATTTACGGACTTTTATTGAAGAAAAAGATGAAAGACGAAGTCAAGAAATCAAGAGTGCAAAAAGAACAGAAGTCCAAGACCAATTCTGCAGATTTATCGAAGAAAAAGTCAAAAGACGGAAGTTTATCAAAAGCCGAGGAACTCAAGTCTAATTTATCGAAGAATTAAAAGACGAGTCCAAAGAAATCCCGAGACAAAAGTCATCAAAATCCAAGATTAACAAAAAGATTAAGAAGAAAGGACTTGATGGTGCAATTAACAAGAAAAGAAGGAGAGGAGGAAGCTTCCTCTAACCTCTCCCCTAATCACCTATAAATACTCTCATTTTCATTTCATTTAGTTTTGTTGGTGGCTTGACAAACCATTCTTCCACTTTATTTTATGCACCTTTAATTACTTGCACATTTAAATACATGTTTTGCACCTTTAATTACCTTTAATTTCAAGTAAGTGTTTCTTTAATTTCTTGCACCTTTACTTTATCTTGTTAATCTTCTTCTTCTACCTTTCTTTGATTTGCACGATTTTTAACTCGTTAAGTTGTTTAAAGATTTGATTTTTATGCTTTTGATTGTTTTAAATCTCTTATTTTCATAGCTTATTTGATTTATTTTCATGTTTATATACTTTTTAAAAAAGTTATTTTTATATAAAAAGTTGTTTTTCTTAAAGTTTATCTTTCTCGTGTTTAAAAGTTGTTAACTTTCAGTTGTTAGTTTATTTTCACATGGTTCCACCTTAGAATTTAGACTTGAGCTTATTAGGATTATAGCTTAATTGTTAAGCTTATTTTTGGTACTTTTCCCCGTTTTCCGATCGTGACAATCGGAAGGGGGTTATACATTCCGATTGGTACCAATCGGAAAAGGGTTTTACTTTCCGATTGGGGGGTGTCTTGGTATTCCGACCAAGTTCCTTTTCATATTCCGACCGGGTAGGATTGTGGTATTCCGATTGGGGCATTGGTGACAGATATTCCGATTGAAATTCCGACGACACATTCCGATCAGGTCAGGGTAAGGCTGAGCGGAATATATTCCGATTGGAGGGTGATTTTCTCTTATTTTGTCTTGTTTAATTTTTAGTTTATGATTTTAATACTTGTCTAATCTTAATTTCCGTCACGCTTTAATTTTTAGTCATTTTAATTAAGTTTCTTTTCTTCACGTTTTTAAATATTGCACCTTTCGTTAATTAGATTTAGATATAATTTCATGCTCTTTTAATACTTGCCCTTTACTTTAACGACATTTACTTTTAAGTCTTTGCACATTTAAATTTAAAAACAACCAAAATTATTTGTTTCCACCAAAATAAAACTGAGTCACATAGAAAACCTAGATCAATTCGATTAGACATACTTAGACGAACATAATTTTCTTACAGGGTGTAAAAAACCGTGTATTAAATGGCGCCGCTGCCGGCTCTTTTCGTAAAGATTAACGGTTTTCTGTGAGAGACGCGTTGCTTTTTGGGATCCGTTCACTTGTGAACGTTATTTTTCTTGCATAAAAAATTCAAAAATATTACAAATTAAAAAATTCATAAAAACCATAAAAATTAAAAATTTCAAAAATCCAAAAAAAAAATTTATTTTTATTGTGTATATATATTGTTTTTGTGTTTGGTTTCTTTTTCTTTTGCATTTTCAGGTGTATGCGTACTAGATCTTCTAATTATCAAGAGCCCGAGCCTCAAGAAGATTTAGATATGGCAGGTGTTAACAACAATAATCAACCACCGCACCTCAACAATAACAAAAATGCTCTTCCACAGCCCGATCTTCGGACCATGGAAGAACTTTGTCAACCAACAATGTTTGGACGAGGAGGACTGATTGCGCCGATGCAAATCAACGCTCCTGAGTTTTCGTTGAAGCACCACATGATTCAGCAAGTACAAACAAACCCATTTAGAGGATTGCCTGATGATGATGCCAACAAACACCTCGACAAGTTCATTACAATCACCCAAAGCATGAAGTTGGCTGGGGCCACTATGGATGAACTTCGCCTACAACTCTTTCCACACACTCTATTACATCATGCCGAGAAATGGTTTGATCGTCTCCCGAAGAATTCTATTCACACTTGGGATGATATGACTCAACGCTTTTTGTCGCGCTACTTTCCACCATCCATGGTCACGAGCCTTCGCAATCAGATCAGCGGTTTCATGCAAGATCCCGATGAATCTCTTTTTGATGCTTGGGAGAGATATAATGTCTTGATCGATAGATGTCCAAACCACAACATGCTCCCTGTGACCTTAATCGATACTTTCTACAACGGTTTGACTTTTCGAGATCGTGATACGATTAATGCAGCCGCCGGTGGCACATTCATGAAAAGGAGACCCGAGGAGTGTAGAGAGCTTATTGAGAACATGACTACTCATCACAAAAACTGGGATTCTTCTGCTTCTTCAAGGAATAATCCGAGAGTCAATGTTTCCTCCACCTCAGCAAACCCTGATATGACCGAACTCACCCGTGTGCTGACTGAAATGAGCAGAAATATGCAACTCTTGGCTTCAAACCAACAACAACAACAAGTTAAAGCTGTTGCTACTCTTTGTGAAACATGCGGCGGTCCTCACTCATACACCGATTGTCCTTCTACACAAGGAAATCCAGAAAATGTGTATGCAGCTTATGGTAATTATTCGCCGGAAAATTACCAAGCTCGACCTCAGGGGGATAGAAATCTGCTGAGCTACCGATCCAACAATTACCTTTCACCCGGTTTTTCTCCTCAAAACCAAAATCCCGCCAACAACTACAATAGAAGCAACTAAATCCCACCAAGAGCTTCTAATCCTTATCACCCACCCACCCAACAAACCCTACCCATTAATCCCGATGTTGAGGCCATCATGAGAACCCAAGGTGAGCAAATCAAGAACTTGCAGAGCCAAATTATCAATCTTAAAGGAGATATTACCAAGCAAGGAAATGAGATAAGATCCGAGCTTCGAGATAATATTCAATCCTCTTTCAGCAATCAAATCAATGATTTGAAGAATATGCTTGCTAGTTTCTTGCCAGCCGCTCAACCTTCTTCTTCAAGTTCTCTACCTTCAAACACCGTCACTAACCCGCGAGCCAATGTGAGTGCTATTACTACTCGTAGTGGAGTCACCATCGTAGGACCACCAATCCCACCACCATCATCTACACCTCCTCCACAACCATGTATCCCTACTCCTCCTACACCTAGTATTAGTGCACCATTACCATCTCCGCCTCGACGTGATGAAGTTCCCGCCAATGACCCTTCAACATCTCAATCGTTATCTACCACATCTGCACCCTCACCACCCAAACCTAATATCCCTTATCCCTCTCGCTTGGGCAAGAACAAAATGCTAACCAAGGAGGACGCTCAAGTAACTAGCTATATCAAGATGATTTCTCAAATGAACTTCAACATTAGCTTTCTTGAAGCACTTGTCCACATGCCCAAATTTGTTAAAGCATTTAAGGAATTGCTTAACAAGAAGGAGAAGCTGATTGAACTCGCCAACACACGCTTAAATGAAAACTGCTCTGCAGTCCTTCTTAGAGAACTTCCGGAAAAGCTTGGAGATCCCGGTCGTTTCGTGTTGCCTTGCGTGTTCAACAAAACTGAAGAATTTACTGCCCTTGCTGATCTCGGGGCTAGTATTAATCTTATGCCATTGAGTGTTCGGAAAACACTATCATTACCCGACCTCACTCCAACAAAGATGACTCTTGAACTTGCAAATCGCACTCTCGCTTACCCCGTTGGTATAGCCGAAGACGTGTTTATCAAAGTTGGCACATTTACTTTCCCGGTCGATTTTGTTGTCGTTGATTATGAAATGGACCCTCGTATCCCTTTAATACTTGGTCGGCCATTTTTGAGAACCGGACGAGCTTTAGTGGATGTGGCCGAAGGTGAGTTAATCTTAAGAGTCGGGGATGATGCAAAAGTTTTCAAAATGGGGAAGCTTACTAGTACAACTTTTGGAAGCCGAGAATCAGTGAATATGATTAATGTGCTAGATGACTTTACCGTCTACGAAAATCCTCTATTCGACTCTTGCATCGATAATCCACTTTTTCATGATGATGTGGATGATTCTCTCCCTACTTTGGACGCTTCTCCCATTTATGATTCGTCACCGGTCTTTGACGCTTATGATGATGATGATTCTAGCTCAGATTCGGATGATTTTGATTGTACTTCTGAGTATCCCGAGCTGCCCACTTTCGATGATTTTGATGAGGCTGATACTCTCTCGAGCGATTCTTCACATACTGAAGATCCTCCGCCATCACTCGATCCTACTTTGGACGATTATTCATTTGAGGAAGATTTTTCTGAATTTCTTAACACATACTTCCCTCATGAGAGTGATGCTCCTCCTTACGACTTTGAAGATTATCGTCTTGATCCTACTTTGGATTTGAAGAGCATTTTGTCTAAGGAGAAGAAACCGGTCGACACCGAAATCCGTTGCACTTATGATTTGACACCTCTTTGTCCCACTTCTGAGGACGAGGTTGTGCTTCTTTGCGGATCTTCTTCACACTCGGCTGAGCCGGAGTGCTATTTTCCCCTGAAGGAAAAGGTGTTCGAACCCGGTATTGAAGTCTTTAAGCCATCTCAGTATCCACCTGATGAAATAAAAGGAAAAATCTTTGGAAATCTTGAAGACATGCTTGCACCACTTCATCCTTGCTTCTACTGTGCTCCATCACTGCTTAAGGGAACCTTGCCACTTCTCTTTTGGCTTGCCTTGTTCGCCTTAAGCTCGTGTTTATTGATGGATGAAAACTATGTCTTTGATCCTGGTGGATATGTCTCATGCTTCTTCCGTTGATGATCAAGGTCGAGTCAGGCTAATGACTCGGTTAACAAAAACCAAGCGCTTCTTGGGAGGCAACCCATGCATCTATCTTTCCGCTTTCTATATCATAAGGGTAGGGGGACCCTTTGGATTGCTATTTCCTCTCCTCACTTCTTAATCAGGGATTCGAGCTTCAATGATCCACTCTTGATGATTCTTGACGACCCATGATTCCATGTTCTACTTCTTCCCGGTTCTATCCTAAACTCTTTTCGATTCACTATTTTATATTATCTCAATATTAAAATAGGAATCTCTTTAGTTGTCTTTTCCTTAGCAAGATTTAAACAACGTGCACAATGTCCTAAGTGTAGGGGAGTTTACTCCCACATGCTTAAACATTGAGGACAATGTTTATCTTAAGTGTAGGGGGGACTTCTATCGAAGTTAAGTGGTCTTTTCCTTGTATTTGTCCTCATTTTAACCAGAAAATCAATTTTTCGACATTTTTCAAAATTTTTGATCTATTTTGGCCTATTAGTTTTACCCTTCGTATAGTTATTTTCTTTCTTTATTAGAATAAATGTTTAATAAGTGGTTTTAATTTCCAAACGTTTTGAATCTTTTGACTCAATCCGAGTTTACTCTAGCTAGTATCCTTAACGTGTTTAAGTCAAGTTTTGCTAGGCTTTTATATAGGGAGCTATAAAACGCGAAAGTCTTAACTCTCACGGGTTAAGAACAAGAACTTTTCGCAAGTTCCTATAATTGATCCTAGAGAGTCGTTTATCAAGGGAACTTTAAGATGCGATTTCTAAACTTGAAAGAGTCTAAGAATTTGCTAGATCCTATAGGCGACTCGAAAACCCAAAACTTTGATTTAATAGGCTAAGTATCCACGAGTCTCATTACTTGAGATTTTAAACTGTGGAGAACGAGAGATGATAGAGCCAATTATAAGTTCGGTATTCTTTCGTGAATTTATGCGAGTTAATTATAAGCCTATTCTCCCATCGCTTGCTAATAAATTTATCAGCTAATAAATAAGGTTGTACAATTTGAAAAGTTACTTAGCTTCTAGCCCCAGATCGTTTAAAAGTTGCTCGGTAATGACGAGAGTTCATAGCCAAGGCATAACTTATGAAGCGGGGCGCGAAGATTGGCGAGTCCGAAAAGGCCCTAACAAGGCATGAGGGCTATGTTTTGTTGCTAAAGATCCAAAGTGATGTGAAGAATCATTTATCGAAAATCAATATGAAGGATCGAGACACACGACGTAAAGCAAAACTCCCCAAAAGTCATGGAGAAGTGTATCCGAAAAGACCCTAACAAGGTATGAGGATAAATAGATCCAAGTCATAAAAGGAGGCGGATCGTTGTATATCAAAGTCCAAAATAAAGATTGGAGAAAAATGAAGAAGTCGTGGTCCAAGTATGAATCTCTCAAAACTTCAAGTGAAGAAATCCCAATTATGAAGAGAAGACCATTATTTCATGAACGTCTCTCAAGATTTGAAGTATGAAGTCGCTGCCAAATATCGGCCCGAGAAAGGTCTCAAATCGCGAACCAAGTTATGCCAAGATATGAAGTTTTTGATATCCCGAGAAGCAGTTTTAAAAGATTTGGTCCTTTAGCTAACTATTGATTAAATCGTGCACCTTATTTTCAGACTAAATAATTATCGAAATAAGTCAAACAATGCATCTTCGTGATCATTCAAGACAACAATAAAATATAAGAGATACCCGTAGGAATAAGGGAGTCTAAGTGAATAATTGGCCCACATGAGTTCGTGTTAGTCTACTAACTTATAATAACAATGATCTCGTTTTTAAGCTTGGTTTGGAGAAAGTGAAAAGTTGAGGATGATGATTATTCATGACATTTCCAAAACCCAAGGTATGCTTTTGATTTCTTTACTTTGAATAATTATAATTCTCTATCTCTTTAATAAAGGCCAACGTGGATTAATTATGATGAAAAATGTAAACGTGCTTTGTAACTAATGCATTGCATGAGGACATTGCAATGGTCAAGTGTAGGGGATTTGATATGTGTGAAAACACACATCTTTTCTACCACTTAAATACAATAATAACCGGACCAAAACGTATATTTTATGTCTTTTATGTCGGAATTATGCGTGGTTTGTGTTTTTGTTGTGATTTAGGACGAAAAGGTGAAAAGTGGAGAAAACACGGGAATTCACGGGCATTTACGGACTTTTATTGAAGAAAAAGATGAAAGACGAAGTCAAGAAATCAAGAGTGCAAAAAGAACGGAAGTCCAAGACCAATTCTGAAGATTTATCGAAGAAATAGTCAAAAGACGGAAGTTTATCAAAAGCCGAGGAACTCAAGTCTAATTTATCGAAGAATTAAAAGACGAGTCCAAAGAAATCCCGAGACAAAAGTCATCAAAATCCAAGATTAACAAAAAGATTAAGAAGAAAGGACTTGATGGTGCAATTAACAAGAAAAGAAGGAGAGGAGGAAGCTTCCTCTAACCTCTCCCCTAATCACCTATAAATACTCTCATTTTCATTTCATTTAGTTTTGTTGGTGGCTTGACAAACCATTCTTCCACTTTATTTTATGCACCTTTAATTACTTGCACATTTAAATACATGTTTTGCACCTTTAATTACCTTTAATTTCAAGTAAGTGTTTCTTTAATTTCTTGCACCTTTACTTTATCTTGTTAATCTTCTTCTTCTACCTTTCTTTGATTTGCACGATTTTTAACTCGTTAAGTTGTTTAAAGATTTGATTTTTATGCTTTTGATTGTTTTAAATCTCTTATTTTCATAGCTTATTTGATTTATTTTCAAGTTTATATAGTTTTTACAAAAGTTATTTTTATATAAAAAGTTGTTTTTCTTAAAGTTTATCTTTTTCGTGTTTAAAAGTTGTTAACTTTCAGTTGTTAGTTTATTTTCACATGGTTCCACCTTAGAATTTAGACTTGAGCTTATTAGGATTATAGCTTAATTGTTAAGCTTATTTTTGGTACTTTTCCCCGTTTTCCGATCGTGACAATCGGAAGGGGGTTATACATTCCGATTGGTACCAATCGGAAAAGGGTTTTACTTTCCGATTGGGGGGTGTCTTGGTATTCCGACAAAGTTCCTTTTCATATTCCGACCGGGTAGGATTGTGGTATTCCGATTGGGGCATTGGTGACAGATATTCCGATTGAAATTCCGACGACACATTCCGATCAGGTCAGGGTAAGGCTGATCGGAATATATTCCGATTGGAGGGTGATTTTCTCTTATTTTGTCTTGTTTAATTTTTAGTTTATGATTTTAATACTTGTCTAATCTTAATTTCCGTCACGCTTTAATTTTTAGTCATTTTAATTAAGTTTCTTTTCTTCACGTTTTTAAATATTGCACCTTTCGTTAATTAGATTTAGATATAATTTCACGCTCTTTTAATACTTGCCCTTTACTTTAACGACATTTACTTTTAAGTCTTTGCACATTTAAATTTAAAAACAACCAAAATTATTTGTTTCCACCAAAATAAAACTGAGTCACATAGAAAACCTAGATCAATTCGATTAGACATACTTAGACGAACATAATTTTCTTACAGGGTGTAAAAAACCGTGTATTACGTTTTAAGCCCGATTTGGACGATGAGACTATGTATAAATACAGTCTCATCACTTAGAAAGGAGAAACGTCAAGAGCGCGATAATTACCAATTTGAGCTTTTTATGAAAATGTTTCGTGACGTTCATTTTAATGTGAGTTTCGCCGATGCTTTGGTCATGATGCCTCGATTTGCCGCTAACTTTAAGAGTATGTTGAACAACAAGGAGAAATTGCAACAATTGTCTAGTTGTTCATCGGTTTATCTTAATCGCATACCTCAAGAAGTTGGTGATCCTGGTAAATTCTTGATTCCTTGTGCAATCCAAGATGTGGAAGAATGCTATGCCTTGGCTGATCTTGGTGCTAGTATTAACTTGATGCCACTTGCAATCTTCAAGTCGCTCAATCTTCCTAATCTTACTCCTTCACTAATGTCTATCGAGTTGGCCGACCATTCCACGATTCCCGCATTTGGATTGGCGGAAGACGTTTTTGTGAAAGTGGGAAAGTTCTATTATCCGGTAGACTTTATCGTTGTCGATATTCCCACGGATCCTCAAGTTCCTCTCATTTTAGGTCGTTCGTATTTAGATACGTCTATGGCTTTGATTGATGTGCATGCTAGAAAGATCACCTTACGTTTCAACGACAAGGAACTTGTTATAAACGCAACTCAAAACTCTCAAATTTCTCATGTTTATTCCGTTGCAACCATAAACCTCGTTGATATTATCGACGTTGTTTGCGAGGAATTTTCACAAAAAGTTCTAGGTTTTGGTGATGATGAAAATAGTGGCAATCCCACTATGTTAGATCCCATTATTGATAACTCGACACCAACCTTCACTCCATTTGAAGGTGGTGGTTTTACGTTGGAAGAATTCGATGTTCCACGTACTTGTGACGAAGACCTCGACAATGATGAGGACTTCTCGATTATCAAGGATTTTCTTAACGATTTCCCATTCCCTCCACCCAAGGAGGTTATGAGTATCGAGCCCAAATCTTCAATTGAGGAACCACCTATCCTCGAGTTGAAAGATTTACCTCCTTGTTGGAAATACGTTTTTACGTATTTAGAAAGGATCGGTCACTCCAATGATATTGGGCTCGTGATCCAATATAGCCCACATAGCCCACATGTAGGGTGGGCTATATAAACCCCCTCCTAGCATGTTAGAAGGGGTTGCTCATTTTGTCATTTTCGCATTTCACTTATTCAACCATCTTTCTCTCTTTCTCTCCTTTCTCTCTCTACCTTTCTCTCTCTAGTTCTTCCCCCTTCCCTTCCATTCATTAGATAAATCATACATTGCTTAATCATAAGAAAACGAGGACCTACAAATGGTATCAAGAGCCATGGGATGATTGTTTGGTTTTTGTGTTTGTGTTCTTGATCAATTCGCCTATTTTGATCCTATTTCACACGTACTAAAAAAATTTCTTTGTGTTTTTATGCTTTAATCTTGATATACGTTATCTAGTTACTTGTTATAGTGATTTGATATTGGTATTTTGGGTTAAAAACACAAATTTTTGGGTGTTTGATTCGTTTTTAGGCTTAAAATTCCGAATTTGTTGTGTTCTATTCAAGAAAAGTGGTAGTTTTGTCTCCATCGCAAAGTGAGCACGGTTCTTCATTCCGATCACAAAAACCTAGGGTTTCTACATTGCGATCAAAGGGTATTCTGACACTTATTTCGATCGTACATTGCGATAGCTCCTTGCTTCGTACATTGCGATCGGGTATAAGGCAATATTGAAACATCACTCTACCAAAATTTCATTAGCCACATTCCGACAGGTATTGCGATCACACATTCCGACAGGTATTGCGATCACACATTCCGACAGGTACTGCGATCACACATTCCAACAGGTATTGCGATCATACATTCCGACAGGTATTGCGATCAAACATTCCGACAGGTATTGCTATCAAACATTCCGACAGGTATTACGATCAAACATTCCGACAGGTATTGCGATCAAACATTCCGACAGGTATTGCGATCAAACATTCTGACAGGTATTCAGATAGACATTGCGACAGAACTTGTTTTGTGCATTCCGATAGAGTGACAAGATTTCCAAGATTTTTCAAAAACGTGTTTATCGAGAACAATTATTAGGGGATTTTAACATTATTTCTCGACTTCAACACACAACAGCAAACACAATTACTTTTATTCATTGATCGATCGACAAGTAATCCCTACCTTCATATATCATCGATTTTTAATGGAATCGTTTAATTCAACATCTCAAGAGGAAGACTTGCATCTCATGCAAAACACAACTAGAGAAAGTAGTATAACGTTCTTTCGACTACTCCAGTCTCATCTAGTGACCATTTCTTGGTTTCAAGGAGGAAGCGAATTTCTGACACTCTTCGGTCAAGATCGTTATATATTCATCGATTCAATATTCTTCAACTTGAACCAACTAGCTGAGCAACTTCACAAAGAAGACTTTAATCACTCTGCATCAGCATCTACATATCAAGCTCTAGTGACACAACTTACGCACTTCTTCAAATTCAACATTCTTAACTCTGACAATTCAGGGATATGTCAATCATTTCTTCAGTACACACAAACGGAAATTAAAGAGTTCCGTGGTACATTGTTGAAATTAATGACATCGGTCTCGTCTTCGATTTATGAAAGATCTCGACTTCAGCAAGCGTATGATAATGGAGTGCAAGAATCTACGATGCAGATGCAAGAGGAGAATGATCATACGGTTGACAACTTGGAGCCTAAAGATTGCAAAAGCAAGGATTCGGGAGGAAAGCATGATACAAGCAGCATGTTAGGGATTGATGACACCATACCCGTATATGACGAAGAGTCTACAAATACGGTACAAAGGAATCTGGTATATATGTCTATGCCGATGAACTACCGCATGTTGTGCATTCCGAACCTAATTATGACAAACATGGGATGGAAAAGGGTGATAGTTTTACCACTTCAGATTCATCTGATGTGAGTCAAAATGGGGGAGAAATTGTTCAGAATGCTATAGTACATCATGATAAATGCTTTATGACCGCTTCACTAACCGATTCTGATTCCAAGATTAAAGAGCTTGAAATGATTTTAGCTCAACAATCTAAAGCTCTTGAGGATGCCAAAATTGAATTTTCGAAGAAAACGGATAAATTTGAAAAGTATTTTGAAAAACTTGAAAATTTAAACATTGTTCTTGAAAGAAAATTAAATCAAAAAATTCAAGATTCTAAAGCTGAAAAGATAATTTTGTGAGACAAATTACTTTGCTAGAATCTAAGTTGGCATCCCAAGATAAATTGCTTAAAGATAATGAGAATTTAAAGGCCCAGGTTTAGGAAAAGGTTTTTGCTATAGCTGCGTTGAAAAACGAATTAAGAAAAACTAAAGGAACTAGTGTGGACACTAAGCTTGAAAAACCATTAATTTTAGGGAAACGCCTACAAATCAGTTCGTTAGACAACCGACTGCATTTATATCCGAGCGACCAAAATCCTCGAGACCGCGGTTTGCCTCCCAGGTTGATATGATTCATCTTTCTAGACCAGTCACTCCACTATCTAGGCCCAATGTGACTAAAACAGCTTTTGCAAGACCTAATCACATGATTGCCTCTAGTCTCCCTAGACATAGTCCAAAGAACACGTCTCGAACTAGTTCAAATGACATTCGCCATACATTTAGTCTAAGGGAAGCTAAGCAAAAGACACAAGTAAGAGATAGGAACTTCAAACCTAGTCAGATGCCTTCTAGTTTACCCAACACTGCCAACCGTAGCATGTCACATCCTAGGAGCATCAATCAATCATCTAGGAATTCTAGATCTTACTCGGATATTAAATATGCTACTTGTAAAACATGTAGAAAATGTGTCTTTACGGCAAATCATGACTCTTGTGTCAAGAAATTACTTAATGAGGTGAACTCCCGTGCTAGACTTAAAACCCAGTGGATAGCTAAAATCAAACCCATGGGTAAAGTTTGGCGCCCCAATGGTAGAACTTTCACTCTTGTAGGAAACGAGTGCCCTTTAACTAGGATAGTCTCCAATTCTACAAAGACTACTAGGGAGGAAATTGAAAAGGATGATACATCACTTAAGCCTGAACTTAAGATTTTCTATGAAAGGAAACGTTTGCCAGCTAAGACAAGTGAATCATCTACTCAGATTGCCTCTGACACAAGTAAAGTCTACCGTGAACCCCCATGTGCTTCTCAAATTGATATCGCTAACCCATGTCAAAGCATGCAAATTCCTAATGAGAATGCAGGTACCAAAGTTGATGTTCCAAAAGAACGAAGCGGTCCAATCGTTGTATACCGTTCAACTAAGGACACTCTTAGAGTTTGGCTACTGAAGAAGCAGATATCGAAGAAACAAGTGTCTAAGGGGATTCACGGTTAAGCTCGTGTAAAAGGACTTACAGTCACATTACAGTCTGTAACTCGATCTTCAAATAAAGAAAAGTTTATCGTCGATGATAAACTTATCCTTACAACGAGAAATTAAATTTTCTCGGACACAAGCTTACGTTAAAATCATTCAAAGGTTCTAAGATCGTGTATATGGTTCATTGTTAAATGTCAGACAATGACCCGCTCATCAAATAAAGGAAAGTCTATCTTTTAAATAAGAGAACTTTTCTTCTCAACGAGAAATTCATCTTTCTTGGTCTTGAGCTTTACGTTAAAACATTCAAAGTTTTTCAAGCTCATGAAAACGACTTCTAAGTAAATGTCAGCTTAGAACTTGTTATTCAATTAAAAGGAAAGTTTATCGTCGATGATAAACTTATCCTTACAACGAGAAATTAATTTTTCTCAGGCATGAGCCTACGTTAAAAACATTCGAAGTTTTTAAGCTCATGCAAAACGGCTTGCAGTCACATGTCAGACTGTAACCCGGGATCAAAAGAAAGGAAAGTTTATCACCGATGATAAACTTATCCTCATTAACGAGAAATTAATTTTTCTCGGACACGAGCTAACATTAAAAGTATTCAAAGGTTTTTTTAAGCTCGTGTAAATGGCGTATAATTATATTTCAGATTATGCCCCGGACTTCAAGGAAAGGAAAGTTTATCGCCGATGATAAACTTATCCTTACAACGCGAAATTAATTTTTCTCGGGCATGAGCTAATAAGAAAAACATTCAAAGTTTTTAAGCTCATGCACAAAGACTTACAGTTAAATATCATACTGTAACTCGGACCTTAATTTTAGGAAAGCTTATCTTTAAAGATAGCTTATCCTCGTAACGGGAAATTAAATTTTCTCGGTCATGAGCTTGTATTAAAACATTCCAAGTTTTACGCTCAGAATGGAAAGTGAATCTTTTAAATAAGAGAATTTTTCCTCATAACGAGAAATTCACCTTTCTCGGTCATGAGCTTTACGTTAAAACATTCAAAGTTTTTCAAGCTCATGAAAACGACTTCTAAGTAAATGTAAACTTAGGACTCATTCTTCAGTTAAAAGGAAAGTTTATCACCGATGATAAACTTATCCTTAACAATGGGAAGTTTACAACTTCTCGGACTTGAGATCGTTTGATAAAAGGATTTTACTAGGGTTTAACAATTAAAGCTCGACTCGACTCGAATTGATTTCCGGTTTAACGTAAGATTAAATTTGTTCTTGGTAAATAATAACTTTGGTATTTTTAAACTAATTTAAAACTACTAATTAATTAATCATTTAAACAATTTAAAACTATTTTAAACTAATTTTAATAAAAACTATTTTGAAATAAATCTAATTTAAATTTAATACTAATTTAAAACTAAAATAAACTTTTAAATGAAATCTATAAAAAACTATTTGAAGACAAAACTAATTTTTATGAAAACTAATTTTAAAACTAACTTTAAAAAAACATAAAATAAAACTATTTAAAATAAGAGTAATTTAAAACTAATTTAAAATTTAAAGAAAGTAAATAAAATATTTTTGTCTTTTTGTATTTTTGAAAACTGAATAAGTAAATAAAAACGGACTTTAAATTTAAAGATTAATTAAACTTAAAAATAAAACTTAAAAACTTGAAATTGAACAATTTAAATAAACTAAACTGCCAAAGTAAAATATCCTATATTAATTAAACTAGGCAAAAGTAAACACAAAAGAGAGTTCTAGCAGAGTGGTTAGGGTGTTGGACTAGTGAACGAGAGGTCCAGGGTTCGAGCCCTGAACCAGACAAAATTTAGATACTAATTTTTTTAGCTTTTTTACTTTTTGGAATTTTAGTTGCACAGATCAAATGGGATCTGTTGTACACAGTAACATAGCAAGAGTGAAAAACCAAATAAGCTATACGGCCAAACCTACAAATCTCTAATAGATAAAACAAATAAGCAGTGAAAAGTGAATAAGCTGAGTAAATATTAAAAGCAAATAATAATAAATCAAACACAAACAAGAAGCAGATCTGAAGGCAGATAAATCCAAACAAACATGAAACAGAAACAGATAAAACTAAACAGTAACTAAAATCTAATTACCAGAAGCAGATAAAAAAAATAGTAATCAAAATCAAACAGAAACTTAAAGGAGATTCAAACAGAAACAAATAATAAAACTAGCAGATTAAAACAAATAGACATGAACAGATTAAACACAGATTAAAACTTAACTAAAACAATAAAATTAAAAAGGGATTAAAACCTTTTTGGAGAAATCCTTTGAGCCGAAGGTGAGGTGCTGAACCCCCTTTTTGTCATCGAATCAACAACACCATCTTCGAATCATCAAACATCAACACCAGCTTCTTCTTTCCCATATAAAGTCTCGAACAGTATTTATTTATATTTTTTTTAATTTTTTTTTTAATTTTTTTTATATCATTCGAACAGTATCAAAACAGTTTTAAAGATTAAAATAATATGAACTTTGCAAGGAAGTACAAAGAGACAAATATAAATAAAAATAAACTTTTCATTAATATTAAAGAAAAATTACATTACTGGAATTGAAAATACATTAACCCTAAAACTAATTTTGCAGAAAATTTAAATCTAATTAACCCTACTCCTAACATTAATTAAAAAAACTAAAAATTAAAGAAAAGCTATCTATTACATCTTGGAGATGGGGTTTTTATAAAGAAACCCTAAACTTGGTGAGCAAGGCTTGCAATCTTGACCGTTCTTCATCTTCTCTTTCTTCTTATTTTGATCAAACGGTTGTAATTACTCTTGCCCACGGATTGCCACGTTGGAAGAGGAGAGAGGACCACAGGTGGTGTTTGCCTCTGATTCTTGGGGGGATTTAATTCCCTTTGGGTGAATTACACGTTTATGTAAAACCCCCAATATTTCATGGGTAATTTTTATGATGTAAAAATTAGGGTTTGGATGGGTAAAGAAAATGGTGCGTGTGTTTGGGGAGGAGATAGAAGAACAGTGGTGTGTGTCTTTGTTATTAACGAAACAAAAGTGAGGGTAAATAATAAAAAAACATTTTATTTATTATGGTAAGGGAATGGAGTAACACGTGTGGGATAGGTGAAGGATTAAATTTTGACCGATTGTGTGTTGAGTGTGGGCTTTAATCGTATGGGGTAGGGTGTAGGGTAAGGTGGGACGAGTGTGAGGGATTGAAAAACGTTTATTATTTAAACGTTATTGTGGGATAAATATTGACCAAAATTGTTGACTGGGAATACATATTCACATCCCGTCCCTTTTAAATGTGAAATGGGCTTTAGCC
This sequence comes from Glebionis coronaria, assembly GCA_025667525.1. NCBI lineage: Eukaryota > Viridiplantae > Streptophyta > Magnoliopsida > Asterales > Asteraceae > Glebionis > Glebionis coronaria. The sequence continues at coordinate 280,200,506 of CM046879.1, forward strand.
CCTTATCCAATCCGTCCCATAACTTCATTCTCAAATGGGCTTGGAACATTTCCATCCGTCCAAAACAAAACAACTTGTTTAGCATTTGGGCTTAATTTGGGCCGAGTAATATTTAATAAGTAAAATATACTTTCAAATGGGCCTTTGAGCCCATTAACCCAATTGTGGGACCCACTAAGCCCAAAATCTTCAAAAAAATATTTAATCCTCTAAAAACGAACTTGATTTCGGCTTTCTCGATCTTTCTTCAAAAACGTGTTGGTTTAGCCGGTTTTCGTGAATTTCGGCACACTTTTGGTCTTTTGGCTTTGTCTTCGTCTCTTTTTGGACTTTTCTTCAACATTTGACCGTGAAATCCCGTGTTTTCTCTTCTTTTGATCATATGCACCTATTTTAACATAAAAACACAAAACCATGCGTAATTCCGACTTTTATGACATTAAACACGTGATTAGGTCTTGTTTTTCCTTGATTTTAGTGGCAAAAGGATAAGTGTTTACACACTTATTAAATCCCCTACACTTGACCATTGCAATGACCCCATGCAATGCATTATTTTAAAGCATAAGTTACATTTTTCTCATTATTAACCCATCTCGGCCTTTATTACTATCACTACTACCACTAAGATGAAAAGATAGGAAACAAAAGTTATTAAGGATTTATTAACTTGGAATTTATTTGATGGAAGAAACTTGTAAAGAAATCTAAGACTTTAATTAAGGCTTTGTTGTCATGAATATTAATCACCCTCAAGTTTCACGTTCCCCACACCAAGCTTAAAAACGAGATCATTGTTTACCATAAGTTAGCACAACTAACACTTACTCATATGGTTTAATTAATCACTTAGACCCCCTTATTCCTACGGTGTATCTCTTGTGTTTTATTATTGTCTTGAATGATCACGAGGATGCATTTTTGACTTATTTTGATAATTTATTAAGGCCGAAAATAAAGTGGGACAATTTAATCAATAGTTAGCTAAAGGACAAAATCTTTTAAAACGGCTTCTCGAAACCTCATAAAGTTCATATCTTGGCATAACTCGTTTCACGATTTGAGACCTTTCTCGGACCGATATTTGGCTTGTACTTCAAACTTCAAATCTTGAGAGACGATCTTGAAATTGTGGTCTTCTCTTCATTTTGGTATACATCTTCATAAGGAGTGAAAGATGCTTCAAACGTTGACCACGACTTCTTCATTTATCCTCTTCTTTATTTAGGATTTTGATATACAACGATCCGCCTCCTTTTCGGACTTGGATCTATTTATCCTCATACCTTGTTAGGGTCTTTTTGGATAGACTTCTCCATGATCTTTAGGGGAGTAATTGCTTCTCGTCGTGTGTCTTGATCCATCATATTGATTTAGATTAATGATCTTCACGTCATCATTGGATCTTTAGCAAAAAAAAGTGAATCCTCATGCCTTGTTAGGGCCTTTTTGGACTCGGGTATCCTCATGCCTTGTTAGGGCCTTTTTGGATAAGCCAATATTCGCGTCCCGCTTCAATAAGTTATGCCTTGGCTATGAACTCTAATTAATACCGAGCAACTTTTAAACGATCTTGTGCTAGAAGCTAAGTAACTTTTCAAATCGTACAACCTTATTTATTGCAAATATATTTATTAACAAGCGATGGGAGAAAAAGCTCATAACTAACTCACATAAGTTAATGAAAGAATACCAAACTTATAATTAACTCTATCATCTCTCGTTCTCCACAATTTAAAATCTCAAGGAATGAGACTCGTGGATGCTTAGCCTAATAAACCAATTAAGGTCCATATGGCTAAGGATACTAGCTAGAGTAAACTTGGATAAGTAAACTCGGGTTGAGTCAAAATATTCACGATGAGCCTAATATATCAAAGACATCTAAACTTGTTAAAACCATTTTATTTATTTATTTTTGACTTTATTGAAATGGAAATTATACGATGCGATGATAAAAGGAAAAATAAATGAAAATACTACAAGGCCAAAATAGATCAAAAATTTGAAAAACGTTGAAATTTTTTTAAATTTTCCGGTTAAAATGGGGTCAAATTCATGGAAAAGGCCACTAAAATTTCGATAGAAATCCCCCCTACACTTAATATAAACATTGTCCTCAATGTTTAAGCATGTGGGAGAATAAACTCCCCTACACTTAGGACATTGAGTACGTTGTTTAAATCAAGCTAAGGAAAGGACAACTAAAGTGATCACATTTATTTGTCTTATTTATATACATGATTGAATCACAATAGCAAAAACTTATCGATGGAACCGGGTACACGGGAAACACGGGAACACAGGTCTTGTCAAAAGCACCAAAAGTGGATCATTTAAGCACATGTCCCTGCACACAACATCACAACATACAAACAAACAACCTACACGGCTCCCCCCTACACTTATTGTAGAAAATAGATAGAAAAATAGATAATAGATAGATCATCGGGTTGCCTCCCTAGAAGCGCTTGTTTTTGTTAACCGAGTCACGAGCCTGACTCGACCCCGAATTAAATTGTCCATAGGGAAGCCTCGAATGTAATATCGGGATCAAAAATCTTATCCTCGGTTCCGGAGGAACATAATAAATGAGAGGCAGGAGGATAAGTCACAGAAGGTAAAAAGGTCCTCTCAACATACGAAAAGTATGTGAGGTCGTGATCCACGGGAGGTGGGATGGGTAAAGGAGACAAATTGTCATCCCCCAAGAACAATGGATGGTCACTATACGGCAAAGCCGTAAAGGTATTAATCATAGAATGGTCAATGTCACCTCCCGGGTCAAAGCATTCATCCTCATGAACGTGAATCTCTTCGATTTCTTCATCATAGATAGGCTCGTTAAACAAAGGTTTGTCGTTCCCCTCATTTAGGATTTTAGAAATTCTCTCGAAGAGATCACGATCAAGTACGAAACCATCATTCATTTGTGGGATTTGTTGATAAGTTAAATCCTCGCGAATGTGGTAAACGTAATTCTCATTAGAGGAGTGTTGATTAGGTAACTCCTCGAGAATTGGATGAGAATCGATGGTAGAATCAAAAGTAATTGGCGAAGAGGCAAATGTGAATTTATCAAAATCCGAGTTCTCAAAATCAATATCAATATCAAGTTTTAAAACACCATTTGCCTTCTCATCAATACCATGATCACAATTAAGCTCATGCGAGAAATCCAATAACACGGGATCATAAAAAGCATCCTCGTGATGGAATTTCTCAATACTCGGGGTATAAAAGTCATCACTAAGGAGTAAAGAATCCGATGAATCATTAGTATCATGGTTTTCAAAAGTCGGTTTGGGTAAAATAGGAGAATCATCCTCATCCGATCCCGAGGAATAATTAAAAATGTAGTCGGAATCACAAGATAACTCATCCCTAGGAGAGCTAATAGTATCCGTGGGTGTCAACACCGGAGGGTGAGTAAAACTCATGATAATCTCTGGGCCTTGTCTCTCCTTTATTGGCGGAGAGATGGAAGGATCCACAGTGGGAACATCACTACTAGTAGTGGTGTTAGCCTCAATATCATCACTCAAAGACGGCTCAATATCAAATTGATCTTGATAGGTTTCTAAAATGAGCATGAATTTTCTATCGGTGGACTCTTGCATTTGTCTAGTAGATTCTTGCATTGCTTCCATGATTTTCTCATGTTCGGTCAATTTTTGTAGAATCAAGTTCATTTGAGGGTTGTGCATGTCCATTTGATTAAAGTTTTGAAAATTGCCGTCATTTGGAAAACCTTCATTATTTGAAAACCCTTGATATTGAAAATCCCCATAAAATCGTTGATCATATTGTGGTGGGTTACTATTTGTAGGAAAACTAGGGGAGCCAAAATAAGTATTAGTATCATAACACATACTTTCCTCATTATTATAAACCTCCTCATAAGTTTTGTCACAATTAAAATAAGCATGAGGTCCACCACAAGTCGAACACTCCTCGGACATAATCTTATAACGCTCTTCTTGCAAGATTTCCTAAATCAGACGATTATCCATGGTAGTGTCGAAAGAAATCGAAATAACAATAACTTTTAAGCTACGTAATATATATAATAAAAGAAAAATCTTTTTGTACTTTTTAGAAAAATATATATTCACAAGAAAAATCGAAAGAAATCGAATTAAGAAAAATAACACTAATATGTAATATTTTCTGTGTAATACTTTTAGGAAAAGTATTACTTTTGGATTTTTTAATTTTTTTAGTGTAAATCTTAGGAATGAATTTGCTTTTGTGACTTTTTAAATTTTTTGTATTTTTAAGTTTTTGATTTTTTTGTATTTTTGATTTTTTGTGCTAGAAGATTAACGTTCAAAGCGAACGGATCCCAAAATCCAAACGTCTTCACGAAAAATCGTCAATCGTACGAGCGAAGCGGCAGCGGCGCCATTTGATAAAAGGATTTTACTAGGGTTTAACAATTAAAGTTCGTTTTTCCTCGACTCGACTCGAATTGATTTCCGGTTTAACGTAAGATTAAATTTGCTCTTGGTAAATAATAACTTTGGTATTTTTAAACTAATTTAAAACTACTAATTAATTAATCATCTAAACAATTTAAAAACTATTTTAAACTAATTTTAATAAAAACTATTTTGAAATAAATCTAATTTAAATTTAATACTAATTTAAAACTAAAATAAACTTTTAAATGAAATCTATAAAAAACTATTTGAAGACAAAACTAATTTTTATGAAAACTAATTTTAAAACTAACTTTAAAAAAAACATAAAATAAAACTATTTAAAATAAAAGTAATTTAAAACTAATTTAAAATTTAAAGAAAGTAAATAAAATATTTTTTGTCTTTTTGTATTTTTGAAAACTGAATAAGTAAATAAAAACGGACTTTAAATTTAAAGATTAATTAAACTTAAAAATAAAACTTAAAAACTTGAAATTAAACAATTTAAATAAACTAAACTGCCAAAGTAAAATATCCTATATTGATTAAACTAGGCAAAAGTAAACACAAAAGAGAGTTTTAGCAGAGTGGTTAGGGTGTTGGACTAGTGAACGAGAGGTCCAGGGTTCGAGCCCTGAACCAGACAAAATTTAGATACTAATTTTTTTAGCTTTTTTACTTTTTGGAATTTTAGATGCACAGATCAAATGGGATCTGTTGTACACAGTAACATAGCAAGAGTGAAAAACCAAATAAGCTATATGGCCAAACCTACAAATCTCTAATAGATAAAACAAATAAGCAGTGAAAAGTGAATAAGCTGAGTAAATATTAAAAGCAAATAACAATAAATCAAACACAAACAAGAAGCAGATCTGAAGGCAGATAAATCCAAACTAACATGAAACAGAAACAGATAAAACTAAACAGTAACTAAAATCTAATTACCAGAAGTAGATAAAAAAAATAGTAAACAAAATCAAACAGAAACTTAAAGGAGATTCAAACAGAAACAAATAATAAAACTAGCAGATTAAAACAAATAGACATGAACAGATTAAACACAGATTAAAACTTAACTAAAACAATAAAATTAAAAAGGGATTAAAACCTTTTTGGAGAAATCCTTTGAGCCGAAGGTGAGGTGCTGAACCCCCTTTTTGTCACCGAATCAACAACGCCATCTTTGAATCATCAAACATCAACACCAGCTTCTTCTTTCCCATATAAAGTCTCGAACAGTATTTATTTATATATATATATTTTTTATATCATTCGAACAGTATCAAAACAGTTTTAAAGATTAAAATAATATGAACTTTGCGAGGAATTAAAAAGAGACAAATATAAATAAAAATAAACTTTTCATTAATATTAAAGAAAAATTACATTACAGGAATTGAAAATACATTAACCCTAAAACTAATTTTGCAGAAAATTTAAATCTAATTAACCCTACTCCTAAAATTAATTAAAAAACTGAAAATTAAAGAAAATCTATCTATTACATCTTGGAGATGGGGTTTTTATAAAGAAACCCTAAACTTGGTGAGCAAGGCTTGCAATCTTGACCATTCTTCATCTTCTCTTTCTTCTTATTTTGATCAAACGGTTGTAATTACTCTTGCCCACGGATTGCCACGTTGGAAGAGGAGAGAGGACCACAGGTGGTGTTTGCCTCTGATTCTTGGGGGGATTTAATTCCCTTTGGGTGAATTACACGTTTATGTAAAAACCGCCAATATTTCATGGGTAATTTTTATGATGTAAAAATTAGGGTTTGGATGGGTAAAGAAAATGGTGCGTGTGTTTGGGGAGGAGATAGAAAGAACAGTGGTGTGTGTCTTTGTTATTAACGAAACAAAAGTGAGGGTAAATAATAAAAAAAACATTTTATTTATTGTGGCAAGGGAATGGAGTAACACGTGTGGGATAGGTGAAGGATTAAATTTTGACCGGTTGTGTGTTGACTGTGGGCTTTAATCGTATGGGGTAGGGTGTAGGGTAAGGTGGGACGAGTGTGAGGGATTGAAAAACGTTTATTATTTAAACGTTATTGTGGGATAAATATTGACCAAAATTGTTGACTGGGAATACATATTCACATCCCGTCCCTTTTAAATGTGAAATGGGCTTTAGCCCCTTATCCAATCCGTCCCATAACTTCATTCTCAAATGGGCTTGGAACATTTCCATCCGTCCAAAACAAAACAACTTGTTTAGCATTTGGGCTTAATTTGGGCCGAGTAATATTTAATAAGTAAAATATACTTTCAAATGGGCCTTTGAGCCCATTAACCCAATTGTGGGACCCACTAAGCCCAAAATCTTCAAAAAATATTTAATCCTCTAAAAATGAACTTGATTTCGGCTTTCTCGATCTTTCTTCAAAAACGTGTTGGTTTAGCCGGTTTTCGTGAATTTCGGCACACTTTTGGTCTTTTGGCTTTGTCTTCGTCTCTTTTTGGACTTTTCTTCAACATTTAACCGTGAAATCCCGTGTTTTCTCTTCTTTTGATCATATGCACCTATTTTAACACAAAAACACAAAACCACGCGTAATTCCGACTTTTATGACATTAAACACGTGATTAGGTCTTGTTTTTCCTTGATTTTAGTGGCAAAAGGATAAGTGTTTACACACTTATTAAGCTCGTTTTGTAAGATATTCAACATCTTAAGCTCAAGTAATTGGTTTTCAAAACTTTGAACATAATTTTTTTAAAAATTTCTCAAAAGGTTTTTCTAAATCTTTTAAAATTGTGTGTTCAAAAATGTTTTTGATAAAAAGAGCATGTCTTCTGGAATCGGTAATATTTACGATACTAGAAATGTCATTCAATAATGACACGGGGTTGTAACTAAAGTTCGAGCAGAAGTTCGAATGTTTTAAAACATGCTCAAAATGGTTTGCTATTATTTCAGATAGTAACCCACTTTTAATACTCAAGTCAAGCATTTCACCGGAAAGCTTTGACTCAACAACGGGAATTAATTTTCTCGGGCATGGTTTATTTTATAACCATGTAAGGGATTGTGTTTACGGAATAACACAATCTAACACGAATATATGTACGTGTCAGTGCATTTATTTGTTAAAACAAGAGAAATCTTGTTTTTATGAAGTTATCATATCCACCAACCGTAGCAATTTACAACTGATATCTACATACTTGACGATGCGACTACTCAAACAACGACTACAGCTCTTTCAATAGAACACGGGTCAACAATTGAGGGGGAGCAATTGTCCAGCATTCAGAATCCTTGACGCCAAAAGTGCCAAGTTCAAAGGTTGGTGTTAAGACAACGATATCAATCGTACACATGGAGTCAAGAGATAACTTCAGACGTGACCAGGCGACCAACATTCGTGAACAAGAACCATGTGCTTCTTTCATATGATGTTCTCCATCATTCAGGTCCAACCTCATAAATAGCTAATCTTGTGAATACATTATCATATATTATCTTTGCACGTGATAAATACCTTACACTTGTGTTTAATTTAATTTACGTTTCAAGTACACCCTTATTAATTTGAGGGGGAGCTTGTGTAATTCATGAAGATAATTGGCTTTGCATTTTTCTTCCCAAATTTTCTTAAAATGCTATTAAATCAATTGATATTAAAAACATCGATTGGGTTAATATTTTTAATATGGGGGAGAAAATGTGATTTAATATGGGAAATGATTAATCATAAATGGTTTGAGTTAACGTGATAGCTCATCCTGACATGTGCGAAATGTTTTCGGATATCGTGGCATATGTTAAGGGGGAGAAAAATGGATTTGCACTTCAAAATGGATTTCATGGTGACATATACTACCCAAAACATCTCTATTCACGACGGTGCAGATTGTTGTGACATAAGGATGGTAGGATAGGTTAAAGTCCAATGATTCCTCTAGAACCGGAGGAATCTTCCCAAGGACATTCCATAGCTAGAAATAGTAGTCCTTAGGAAAGATGGAGAAAGATTGTGAACGTAGCTGAATGCCGACCAAGTACTTAAGTTAGCACTGGAACAATCACAACAAGGTTCTAGTGATGACGTATTGGTAAGCATTGAAGGGGTTGAAGAATGAAAAAGAATTGTAAAGATAAAGGGTGTAAAGAAAGAAGCCCTCCTTACAACTTAGGCAGAAACCAGGTCAATACATATGCTATTAAGATCATTGTTTAATGATTCTTGATATTAAAGACAGACATCATGGACCCAGTGATGCAAGGCACAACCCATCCCAGCTAACTCATATATCTCTTAAAAGATATTTGTTTTAATCACACGGAGACAACACATTATATATTGATTTATTCACTCCGAATAAATTGGTATTGAAATGGTGGCACTCCTCTCCAGCCTCCGATCCCTAAAAATCCAAAATGCACGATTGAGTCTAGAGCCATTTGAGATCATCAAATATCTCATTAGGACACACTTTCATATTTCCTTGCTTCCTCACACACTGTGAAAAGTAAGAAAGATCTTAAGAGTCCTACGCAAAATCTTCATGATCTTGCCTGAACATCCGAGTAGTACGAGATTATTTACAATAAAGATGGAAATCCTTCTTGAGCGAATATCAAAAAGCTCATGGTAGGTGACTTGTGCGATTCTTTATGAATCAAACTTGTGATAACTGGAAAGAAACAGTGGTTTAATTCTTAAATGAATTTAAACACGTTCCAGGCCTCTACGCAATATCTTAGTGATCTTGCCAGAACACTCAGAGTGATACCTTAGTGTTCACAATGATGAGTGGAAATCCTTCTAGTGTTAACCTCAAATAGCACTTGGTAGGTAACTTGCAAGATTCTATACGAATCAAGCTCGTGACAACTGGAAAGCAACGATGGTGCGGTTCTTAATTAAATTTCACTTGTTCCAGGAACATGAATTGACGGCTTCAAATCATGCGGATATTATTATCCAAATGATTCACTCTTTATGTTCGCAATCAGCTTTGGACGGTCGAATAAAGAGTAGGGTTTAAATCTTGTCAAGAAGGTTCTTAATAGAAACTACCTGCCACAAGTACGATAGTTAATATCGTCCAACGGTCTTCACCGACCGGAGGTAAAATGCTACCGAATTAGAATGAAATGTGCAAGGCCATTTCATCCGTGTATATGTTTTGTTGCTAATTGTCTTATGTAGCATAACAAGAATGTGGCATTGCGGTGTACAATCCAGAAGAAGTCGTCACCACATGCTTATACTATATGCACTTAATACTTCATCAAATTCAAGAAAGTCTAAAACTCAAGTCTTCCGCTGTATCAAACTCTAAAGCTTTCAAGAATTTATAACAGTATAAGTATGTGGAACATGAAGTCACGAGGAAGCAAACATCACAAGTGATGAATCCACAAGGTCAAGGCAAGAGACAATGCTCAAGACTAAAGTCAAAGATCTCATCAGCATATTCACAAGAACAAGATCGAAGACTCAAGCATAGTATGCTAGGTTTAAGATTTTGTAAAATGGTGTGATCTCCCTTTGGGGGAGATTGTTAGAAATACGTTTTTCCAAGGAAAGTCTCGGTCACATCATTGTTAGCATAGATCACGAGCTATAGACTATTTAGGACATTGTAACTTGGAGTGACCTTCCTTTGGGGGAGATTGTTGGAAATACGTTTTTACGTATTTAGAAAGGATCGGTCACTCTAATGATATTGGGCTCGTGATCCAATATAGCCCACTCCATGTAGGGTGGGCTATATAAACCCCCTCCTAGCATGTTAGGAAGGGTTGCTCATTTTTTCATTTTCACATTTCACTTATTCAACCATCTTTCTCTCTTTCTCTCCTTTCTCTCTCTACCTTTCTCTCTCTAGTTCTTCCCCCTTCCCTTCCATTCATTAGATAAATCATACATTGCTTAATCATAAGAAAACGAGGACCTACACTCCTCATCTCGAATATGTCTTTTTGGAGGAGGACGACAAGTTGCCGGTTATTATTTCGAAAGAACTTTCAAATGATGAAAAAACCGCACTTGTCGATGTTCTAAAGGATCACCAAGGGGCAATTGCATGGAAGTTATCCGACCTTAAGGGGATCGATCCCAAATTTTGTACCCACAAAATCTTAATGGAGGAGGATTACAAGCCTGTAATCCAATGTCAAAGGAGGGTGAACCCCAAAATTCACGACGTCATCAAAAAGGAAGTCCTAAAACTCCTTGACGCGGGAATGATTTACCCTATTTCCGATAGCCCTTGGGTGAGTCCTATTCATTGTGTCCCTAAAAAGGGAGGAATGACCGTTGTGCCAAACGATGCCAACGAGTTAATTCCCACTAGACTCGTGACCGGATGGAGAGTGTGCATTCACTATCGAAAGTTGAATGAAGCCACTCGAAAATACCATTTTCCCTTGCCCTTCATGGACCAAATGTTGGAGCGTCTTGCGAGAAACGATTTCTATTGCTTTTTAGATGGTTTTTCCGGTTACTTACAAATCCCAATCGATCCTCGTGATCAAGAAAAAACTACGTTTACTTGTCCATATGGAACGTTTGCCTATCGTAGAATGCCATTCGGACTTTGCAATGCACCGGGAACCTTTCAAAGGTGCATGATGGCTATTTTTCATGATATGATCGAGAAGACGATGGAAGTCTTCATGGATGACTTTTCCGTGTTTGGTAGTTCGTTCACTTCGTGTTTGTCGAATCTTGAGAGAATGTTGAAGCGTTGTGAGGAAACCAACCTTTTAATAGTGAAAAATGTCATTTTATGGTTAAAAGTGAAATCGTCTTAGGGCACAAGGTTTCGAAAGCGGGGATTGAGGTAGATCAAGCTAAGGTAGACGTCATCGCCAAATTACCTCATCCCAAAACCGTTAAGGGAGTTAGGAGTTTCCTAGGCCACGCGGGCTTTTATCGTCGATTCATCAAGGATTTTTCAAAGATCTTTCGACCTATTACACATCTCCTAGAAAAAGATGCACGTTTTTTCTTTAACGAAGATTGTGTACGAGCCTTTGAAATCCTTAAGAGGAAACTTACCGAAGCTCCCATTCTTGTTTCTCCCAATTGGAACCTCCCCTTTGAGCTCATGTGTGATGCTAGTGACTACGCTATTGGGGCCGTATTGGGGAAACGTCATGAAAAAGACTTCTTGCCTATTCACTATGCTAGCAAGACGATGACCGAGGCTCAACTAAAATACACTACAACGGAGAAGGAGTTCCTTGCCGTGGTGCATGCATTTGAGAAATTCCGAACTTATCTCGTCTTGACGAAATGCATAGTATATACGAATCATTCGGCTATCAAGTATCTTATGGCTAAACAAGATGATAAGCCAAGATTACTTCGTTGGATTCTTCTCCTTCAAGAATTTGATCACAAAATTGTTGACAAAAAAGGAGCCGAGAATCTAGCGGCCGATCATCTTTCTTGTTTGGAAGATCCTCACCAAAGTGTTTACGAGCCCAAGGAAATCACCGAAACATTTCCGCTCGAGACACTTGGTGTAGTGAATTCTAAGCTTGATTCTTCCACCCCATGGTTTGTGGACATCGCAAATTACCATGCGGGCAACTTCATCATCAAGGGTATGACGACTCAAGAAAAACGAAAATTCTTTCGTGACATCAAGTTCTATTTTTGGAACGACCCTTACTTGTTTCGAACTTGTGCGGATCAAATTATTCGACGCTGTGTCTTTGGTACCGAAGCTTCTAACATCCTTAGAGCTTGTCACGAGGGACTCACGGGTGGTCACCACGGTGCTAATCTCACGGCTAAGAAGGTCTTTGATGTCGGTTTCTTTTGGCCTACTATTTACCGAGATGCACATGAGCTTGTGAAGTCATGTGACTCATGTCAACGACAAGGAAAAGCCTCACAAAAAGATGAAATGCCACAAAATATCATCCAAGTGTGTGAGATCTTTGACGTTTGGGGCATTGACTTCATGGGGCCGTTCCCATCATCTCGTGGTAATAAGTACATCCTTGTCGTCGTTGACTACGTATCTAAGTGGGTGGAAGCTAAGGCTTTACCCACCAATGATGCTCGTGTGGTAGTCAAGTTTTTGAAAAGCTTGTTTTCTCGGTTTGGAACCCCTCGTGCGATCATAAGCGATCGTGGAACCCATTTTTGTAACGACCAATTCGAAAGGGTCCTAAGGAAATATGGGGTTACACATCGTCTTTCTAAGGCTTATCACCCACAAACGAGTGGGCAAGTCGAGGTTTGAAACCGAGCGTTGAAGAGGATCTTGGAGAGATCGATTGGGGAAAACCGACAATCTTGGTCGGATAAGTTGGACGATGCTTTATGGGCCTTTAGGACCGCTCATAAGACGCCCATCGGGTGCACTACTTATAAGCTAGTGTATGGGAAGGATTGTCACTTGCCAACTGAACTCGAACACAAAGCTTATTGGGCCCTAAAGCATTGTAATGATGATATAGAGACCGCGGGAAAACACCAGAAAATGCAATTAAATGAATTGGATGAATTAAGGGATATTGCTTATGAAAATTCATTAATTTATAAAGAAAAGACTAAAAAGTTGCATGATTCAAAAATTAAAAACCGGGTTTTTAACATTGGGGATCAAGTTTTGCTTTTTAACTCTCGTTTGAAAATCTTTTCCGGTAAGTTGAAATCCCGTTGGTCCGGTCCATTCACCGTGACTCAAGTTTTTCCATATGGGACCATCGAGCTAGCTCAAGATGATGGCCCTAATTTCAAGGTGAATTGACATAGGTTGAAGCACTACTTTGGCGGGGAAGTTCCATCCTTGAACTACCTCGACCAAATCACCTTCCCCAATGACAACTAGGGTGAGGGGATCGAGTCGAGCTCATGACTCGGTAATCAAAAATGAGGTGCCTCGTGGGGGAGTCCAATGCTTATCTTATGTATATATTATTGCTTTCTAATGTAATAACGTGTGGGGATTTGTGCCCTTCCAACCTTTGTTCCGTGGTTGTTTGTGAATTGTGGATTTTAGATGATCATTATCTTCACGATTGGAGCCTCTCGTGTTCGTTTTATGGGAGCACTCGATCGTTTGCTTTGAGGACTTTCTCAATATCCATGATATATCCTTTGATGTTCTAACCTTAGGTTTATAGCACACTTCATAAACGGCTTTAAATTTAACGGTTAGACCCTTTCCATGCTAGATTAAGCATTCGACTACGTCTCTAGTATGGGGTGTTTGCACCCCTAGACTCGAAACATTGAGGACAATGTTTAAGTTTAGTATGGGGGGGTGAATAGATACTTGCCTTGCCAAACCTTCACGCTTTCCAAAGTTTATCTTTTTGTTTATCGTTTTGTTGGAAAATAAGGCTAAAAATGGCCAAATTTTAAAAATTTTCTCATGTTTTATAAGTGTTTGAAGACACGAATGTAGGTTTTCCAATGGCGAGAATAAGTGTAATTTTTTACTCGACCGTGCGTGTTGAGCACTTAGCTTGGATTCCTTAACTTTTTATTAGGCTAAGTCTCTTAAATGAGGACGAGAAATGATAGAGTTAATTATAAGTTACTATGCTAAACGTAGAGTACTCGTATTCTTTCAAAAACTCATGTGTTCTCGTTGTTTGCTTATTCTCCCTTCACTTGTAAATATTTTTTGCTTAATAAATATTGACTTAGCGGTTTAGTTTTGATTGTTGGTTTCTAGTCTTTTCTAGTAGCTTCCATGTAATTAAATTGGGAAGACATTAAGGTACGGCGTCACGGTTTTGAAGTATTGGCAACCCGAATAATCAAAAGCTTCACCCAATAATAAGATTTCAAGTGCTCACCTAAATCAAGCAACCAATTTGAAGCTCACAAGGCCGAAAAATCTATGCAAAATTGAAAGTGAATCAAGCCTTAATCTTTGAAGCTTTAAAGATACAAAATTCACCTTAGCGTGAGGATATACGTCTTTGGCCATAATAAAACCACCGATGAGGCGGATAATAAAAGGCAAGGCAAGACCAAAGTCATAATAAAAGCTTCATGACGAAGTTGAATAAAAGATGGAGGTAAACCTATGATAATAAGGCCCTTCCGTTAGGGGGCGTATAAAAGTCTTGGTAATAAGTCTCATGTTCAAAACCGTTATAAAACTGTGTTTATCGATTCTTCTTGTTGACTTAATTTTTTGACATCTTTGTCTATTAGGAGGGGTTATTGATTCGATGGTCTTGGTTACACCGTTAGGACTCTATTTTTAGACCTAAATCTCTATTATCGCATAAGTCAAACAATGTATCCTCGTGAAACATTCAAGACAAAATAAAATATAAGAGATACAACTTAGGAAAATGGGAGGATAAGTACGTGATTCGGGCATATGAGTAGTGTTAGCATTACTAACTTATAATGACAATGATCTCGTTGCACGCTTAGCATGGAATTGGGGTGAAAATCGAGGACGATGAAATTATTTCTAACGAAGCATTCACGTGTTCTTATTCTATGAACCTAAACGTCCCATTTTGCGATGAAAATCATACATTATGTCTAAAACGCAAGTAGTAGAAGTAATAGTAGTAGTGTAGCTAGTTTATCATTCAATAAATATGAATAAAAATGAATTTTGGAGGTGCTACGATACTTTATTCTAGCATTGCGTGAGGGCACATTAATGGTTTAGTATGGGGGAGTGATGAGACTGCTTTTATACATAGTCTCATCGTCCAAAAGTGCTTTAAATGCATTAAATATCATGAAAATAGCCAAATATATGCTTGTGATTGTTACTTGTGTATTTTAGGAACAGATATTGAGAAAATGACAAAAGATCACAAGAATCATGCAAAAACGAACACGGAAAACGAAGCCGCACAATGAACCAAGCCCTAATGAAGATTTTCCAAGAATAACCCTTGAAGATTTGAAGATTATGCAAGAAGGTTCCTCTAATATTGAATAAATGACACTTTAAACCCTTGTATCTTCAAAATTACAAGATTAGTCCCTAAAGTTTGTCAAAATTATAAAAAGGGCCCTTAACTTTAAAGAATTGGCAAATTTAGTCCCTTAACAAAACTAAATTGTCAATATTAGTCCTCCTCAAAGTCAAACATACCATGAAGGACTTCAAGTTACAATAAATTACAAGTTTGGTCCTTTAAAAATGTAAAATTACCAAAAGGACCCTTGACTTTGAAGAAATGGCAAAAATGGTCCCTCATAAATCATGATTTGTCCAAATCAGTCCTCCAAGAAGTCAACAAGACAAGTCAAGACCATTATCTATGAAGAAAATGCCAAAACAGCCCTTCAAGAATCAACAACTGGCAAGAAATACCCCTGAAAATACTTTACAAAACTTTTTGGGGCAATGAAAAAAAAATAAAACTTCAAATACAAAGGGAAACGAGTTTGGGCAGTTTAAACTTCAAGTGAAAGAAGGTAGAAAGAAGAGGGGCTATTTCTGGGAGACAAGGAAAGAAACCTAGACCACTAGAGGCATGACACGTGCCCCACTTACCCCTATCAACCAATCCCCTTTCACCATTTTGCCATGGCACAAATCCACCCACACCCGTTTATTAACTAACTTAATTAGTTATTATTAAACGCAGTTAACATGTTTTTGAATCCTAAAACAGATTAAACACACAACTATTCACCTCAAGAACAATTTTGGGCTTTCTTAATTACCTTGAATTTAAACCATAATCTTCTCCAGATTTAAGATTAGGGTATCCCTAAACATAACCCAACTTTCAAAAACCTTGCCACGTTACCACAATTGTCACATGTATCTCCTGTTTTACCTCCTTTGAGGATGAATCCAAAATCCTACCCTTCATCTAGCGTCCCACAACTTTTCTTGGAACTTAAGCTTATTCTAGGCCCTTGATGAAATTCTTGCACCCTTTACAGCTTCACAAACAGCCAAAGAGCTCACATGATCAAGCATAAAGCCAAAAATTCAAAGGGTATTTTAGGACTTCTACTGCATTAGGGTTCACGTTTTTAGGTTTTCTAGTCATTCCTTGTAGCCTATAAAAGGCATAGCACTTAGTCATTTAGCTTTTGCTCTTGAATTTTCCTAGTTCACAATTCTGTAAATCTCATATTCAAGTAATGAAATGTGTTTGAATTTTGTGAAGAAAAGTCAAGTGCCAACCTTATTATCTGTTTGTTAATGTTACATTTTTACTAATCTTGAATCCTAAAACCTGTTTTCAAATGAGTATGCAAAATTTTGCATATTTTCCTTAAATCTTGATATTTTGCTAAGTTTCTTGGTACACCTTGGAATTTTTGGGCTATAAGTTGATCATAGCGCCCTGATAATGTGATATCAAGGTGTTGTGAAGCTTATAACTTGGGGATAATCAAGTGTGGGGTACAAGAGTTGCATTAATCAAGGATTTGTCACTTTATTATTTTTATATTTTTTGCTTCTAATTTTGTTGAATCTTAGCACGAGTGTGTGTGGAAGCTTGTGCTTGTTCTTGCTAGTACATAAGCTCAAAAATTCGTAGGTGTGGATGTACATCCATGAAGTTTGAACCATTCTACCTTAAATTTGTTTAAAATCTTGATTTTTGGTGATTTTGTGTGTTGCTTGTGTTCTTGTTGAATTTATGGTCTAATCTTGCTTAATACTGCATATTACATATGTTTATGTGTTTGATTGGGCTTGGGTAGTCTTGGAATACACTTATACTTGTTTAAATTTTATTTGAAAAAGATAAGGGGTGTTTGGGATTATTTGTTTAAGATCATAGAGTGTTATTGTGTTTGTGGAAAGTGTTGTTTATGCTTTGTATCTGTTATTCACTTGGTTGAGTGCTAGTTTCTGCAAGTTATTGGCTTTTACACCTTGAATCCAAGATTGTGCTATAACTTATTGGTTTTGACTGTTTTTGACCTAAAATTTTGGTAATACTTAGAGTATATGCATGTTTAGGGATAAAAGGTGTTTAATCAAAGTTTATAATACCTGATTTGAAGATTTGAGTGTTTGAATTTGGCTTGTTGGTCAAGTATATCAGCAAAGTGTTCATAACTGCCTGCTAGTGTTCATCAGTAACTTTTTGGTGCTTGAATCTTGATCTAGACCTTGAACCATTGCATGAAACCTGTTTAAATCTGTTCATTTGAATTTATTATAGCTTGTGTATGCATTTGGTGAAGTTTGGCTGGCTGATTTGTGCTAAAAGTGCTTATTGAACCAAAACTGCTTATTGTTCATGTATGGGCTAGATCTGGTGATGTTTTGAATTAACTGTGATAATTGGCTGATTGTGATTGTGTTTTTGTGATTGCTATTGACTCCTTATGATTAACTGATCATTTGGGTGCCTTTGTGAAACTTGAATCCACAAAAAAAGTCACTAAAGACAAAAAGTCAATTAAGTCAAGCAGTGGAAAAAGTTTCCACTGCTCAACATCCAAAACTAGGCCCTGCTAGTGTAATTTGTCATTCAGCTTATTAATAAGCCATATTGGCTTATCCAGACTTGCAACAACTTATTTTTGTGATCAATCTTCCTCATTTGACCCATATATTTTAACTGGAGCTTATCAGACCTTGGCTTTGACTTTTTGCTAGAAAACTCATAAAGTTGACTTTAAATTAAGTGCTTATCTGCTTATTCCAGCTTATTGAGTGTGCTTATTGAAAAACTTTTTGTTGATTAAGCTGAGTTAAGTCATTTAAAAGCTTTTGAAAGTTGAATCAGCTCTTGGGGTGGCCTAGAACTCGAAAACGACTATTTTGTCGTTTTGTGAAGATAGCTTTTAGCTTATTTGGGCTTATTCCTTGTGCTTATTTCAAATTTCTTTTTACAGATCTCTTAAGTAACTCAAAAGAAGCTTGTGTGTCTAATTTGAGCTTATGGCATCAGCTTATAGCTTAATGGGCCAAAAAGCCCATTAAGAATAAGCTGCTTTGAAATAAGCTAGCTTAAACACATTTTTTGCTTTTGGGCCTTCAGAGTTTTGTTTTTAAAATCAAATTTTGAGTCAGACTGGAAGTTTTGGGCTTATTTGGTTGACTTTTTTTATTGGGCCCAAATTAAGCCTATTAAGGGACTGTTTTGTCTTTTAGCCCATTTCTAGGCCCATTAGGGGTATTTTGTAATTTTAACTTCACTTCTGTGCTAATTAGGTTAAAATAAGCTAGTTTGCAACTTTTTAAAATTTTTTATAAATTTTGGATTTTTAATATTATTATATTATTATTTTATTATTAAAAATTAAAATTTAGATTTTTCAAGATTTTATATTTTTCTTAGGTTAAATACATTAAGTTAGGTATTTTATAATTTTTAGAATATTTTATTGTCATTAGATTAATTTTTAGAATTATTTTAAGTTTAAATAGTTTTTAATTGTTTTTAAATTGTTTTTATTAATTTTAAAATTTTCAAAAATAGTTTTAAATTTAGTTAAGTCATTTTAGAGGTTTACAATTGAAAAAATCTCATTTTGGGTTTTTTTTAATTAAATTGATTTTTTGGGCTTTAATTAGTATTAAAAATTATTATTTAATTAAATATAAGGTTTGAGTGATCTTTCATTTTTTGTAAACTCTAATTACAATATTTAGGATTTATTGCAATTTTCTAGGAATTTTTAGGGTAAATTTTTAATTTTGTCACTTTTTTACGGTTTTACGTGTACGACTAATCGTCTTAGTGTAATTCATAATCGTAACCGTCATTCTCTTCTAATCTCATTTCTATTTTCTTTTCTCATCAATATAATCACAAAGTTAATCATCTCTTAACACACACACCAAGCCTCCTTGAGAACGATCCCCACTTTGGGTCATAACTTGTGGTTTTCCTAAATCACTTGGGTACT
Organism: Glebionis coronaria; assembly: GCA_025667525.1. Classification (NCBI taxonomy): domain Eukaryota; kingdom Viridiplantae; phylum Streptophyta; class Magnoliopsida; order Asterales; family Asteraceae; genus Glebionis; species Glebionis coronaria. The sequence goes on from CM046879.1 coordinate 280,219,730, forward strand.
TACCCTAATTACCTTTGTTTTCCTAAACAAAGTGTAAAAAACTACAAACTATCACATTTATTCCCAACATTGTTTTGGTGAAGAATGCAAAAAATCTTAGTCTTTTGGCTCGATTTAGGCGAAAAAGTACGTTCTTTATTCTAGTATTGTGGAATCTTTCTCTTTATTGCGGAATTTTTCACCTATAATTTCGCAATAATTAGGGTTCAGGGATCTTCATATTGCGGGATCTTTTCTAGAATATTGCGAGATCTTTGCTTGGTTATTGCGAGATCTTCGGATACAGATTATTATGAGATCTTTCTTTTCCTGAATAGTGTGAGATCTTTGCTTGGTTATTGCGAGATCTTCGGATACAGATTATTGCGAGATCTTTCTTTTCCTGAATATTGCGAGATCTTTGACTTGGTTATTGTGAGATCTTCGTAACAGAATTATTCCGAGATCTTTTGTTTCTAGTTATTGCGAAATATTTTATGAGCTTCGGAATACTACGAGATCTTTTGCATTAGCATTATTGCGAGATCTTTTCTTGTCCAAGGTTATTGCGAAATCTTTTCTTCAGGGTTATTGCGAGATTGTTTAGGACAAGTATTGCGAGATCTTTCACTTAACAAATATTCCGAGATTTTCTAAAAAACGTGAATTTGAAATTTTTTTAACAAACTTCGTGAGTTTTTTGGTCTTAGAGTTTTTGGTTTCTCGAGAACGCATTATTAGGGGATTTCAACAATTTTTCACTTCTACAACAATCACTACAACATCTACTTAAGATACGTATTCATTTCAACATTTCAGAGATTATCGAGATGGATACTACTACAGAGTATCGTGTGACGAACAACAACATCATGGTGGCGGGTAACAAAGAGAGACCACCAATGCTCGTGTCAGGTCGATATGCAGAATGGCAATCACGTTTTATTCGATATCTTGATACAAAACCAAATGGTGATGTTCTACGACGTTGCATCCAAAAAGGACCCTATACTCTCACTACAATTACCATTCCTACAACTCCAGCAACCGACACGACGCCAAGCGCCGATGAGAATGCTCATTAAGTAAACGTATGAGAATACTACGAAAGAGAACCGCGCTTGGATTGATGCAGAGAAGGAAGCAACCTATCTGATTCTAAGTGGGATTGGGGATGATATTTACTCAACGGTCGATGCTTGCCATACTACAAAAGAAATGTGGATTGTCATTGAACGCTTGCAACAAGGAGAAGGACTCGACAAGCAAGATGTCAAAACAGACTTGTTCTGGAACTTTGGTAAGTTTACTTCATTGGATGGGGAATCAATTGATTCATATTACTCAAGATTCTACAAAATGATGAATGACATGACAAGAAACAACTTGGAAGTCTCCACCATGCAAGTCAATGTGCAATTCCTACAGCAACTTCAACTAGAATGGACACAATTCGTAACTTTGGTGAAACAACAGAAAAAATTAGACGAGGTAAACTATCATACGCTCTTTGATGTTTTGAAACAATTTCATAATGAGGCAAATGAACTTTGAGCTGAACGGGTAGCAAAGACTGTTAATCCACTTGCTTTGGTGTCTACCACTCAACATTATCAAGATCATCGCTCTCGTGCTCTGTTAGAAATACGTTTTAACGTATATTAGAAGTATCGGTCACTCCACAATATGATTTATGTTGTAATAGCTCGTAGTTAGTAATTAGTTGTTATTTGCTTATTAACTTAAGTAAGAACCGGTCCATGGGCTTGTCATGGACCGGCCCAAGTCCACTTATGACTTGGAACTATAAATACCCCTTTCCACTAAGGAAAGGGGTTGGTTGTTATCATTTCTTAATTTCCACTTAATAAAATTCACATAGTTTCTCTCACTTTCTCTCTCTAACTTTCTCTCTCTAGAAATTAACAAACCCCTTCATAGATTCATTGATTATCATTATTCTACATTTGGTATCAAGAGCTGTGGGGTGATTTAAGGTGGTGATTTGTGTGGTTTTTTAGTTTTTGATTGTATTAGTGTTCTTTAAGAAAAATCATCTTGATTCTTGGTGTTTTTGATGTTTTTGTGATTGGGATTAATGGATAAGTATTAGTTGTTACTTATTTTAGTCGAAAGCACAAAACTTTTTGGGTTATTTGGTCAAAATCTGGGCTTAATCGTAAGTTTTACTGTTCTACTGTTCATCGGACAAAGTTTCTGTTCATTCAGCAAAACTTCCGGATCAAGGAGTTCCGGATCAAGAAGTTCCGGATCAAGGAGTTCCGAGTCAAGAAGTTCCGGATCAAGGAGTTCCGAGTCAAGAAGTTCCGAATCAAGAAACTTCCGAACCAAGAAGTTCCGAGTCAAGAAACTTCCGAACCAAGAACTTCCGAGTCAAGAAGTTCCGGATCAAGAAACTTCCAAACCAAGAAGTTCCGAATCAAGAAACTTCCGAACCAAGAACTTCCGAGTCAAGAAGTTCCGGATCAAGCTAAAGTTCCGAACCAAGAACTTCCGAGTCAAGAAGTTCCGGATCAAGCCAAAGTTCCGGATCAAGAACTTCCGAACCAAGAAGTTCCGGATCAACCCAAAAGTTCCGAATCAAGGTATTCTTCCGAATCAACAAAAAGTTCCGAATCAAGGTAATCTTCCGAATCAAACTTCCGAATCAACAAAAAGTTCCGAATGAAGGACTTCCGAATGAGGAAGTTCCGAATGAAGAACTTCCGAATGAAGGAAGTTCCGAATGAAGAACTTCCGAATGAAGGAAGTTCCGAATGAAGAACTTCCGAATGAAGGAAGTTCCGAATCAAGGGTGATTTTGCTTGTTTTTTCGACGATTTTTTAGAGGATTTAATCTTGGTTTCTTACAACAAAAACACAACACAATTCACAAGCTTTACTTCACTGCTCGATCAACCGATAATCTCTGTTTCTTTGAAGAAAAACAAAATGAATCCAAATTCAGTAATGCCTCAGATGACATCTCTTACGGATATATCAATCATAACGGGAACTGATAGCCGTCCACCGATGCTTATTAAAGAGGTGTTTGAGGCATGGCAAGGTCGAATGATGCAATATCTAAAGGGGAAACCGACCTACGGAAGACTTATGGTCAAATCGATTTTGAATGGTCCACTCGACTATGGTACCATTACGGTTGATAACGTGACTAGACCACGAGAATTTGAAGAACTTACTCCAGCTCAACAACTCGTTGCAGATGCAGATGAAAAAGCTCTTCAAACAATTCTCCAAGCTCTTCCCCATGACATCTATAGGATGGTGAGTCAGTATACGGTGGCAAAGGATCTATGGGAACGTCTTAAGGTGTTGCTACAAGGCACGTCTCTCACCAAACAAGAAAGGGAGTGTCAGGTGTATGATTTGTTTGATAGATTCACCTACAACCCAGGGGAAACACTTCACGATTATTACTTCAGATTTACCACACTCATGAATGATCTGAATGTATACAATCTTGTGATCGCACCATTCCAGGTTAACACCAAATTCTTGAATACTCTACCTCAAGCTGAATGGGGTGAGTATATTACCGATGTGAAGTTAACCCGGGATTTGCATAAGTGCAACTTAGATCAAATCTATGCCTTCCTTCAGCAGCATGAGAAGCATGTGATTATGCACCGTTCTCCTCGTGGTATGCACCCAGATTCCTTAGCTTTGATGGCGAATCAACCAAGCTTGTCTCACAACAACACACCCTATATCTTGGGACATCAAGCTTATCATCAATCACCTTACATGACACCAGCCTTTCCCCAATACTCGATTCTACCACAACCACTCACCTCACATCAGCAACAATATCGGTTCAATGCACCCTCACCACAGTATGCTTCACAACCTCATCCAGCAAATGTTGCACATTATGCTCAGCCATCATATTCTTCTTATCAAGAGAATGCAACATATCCAACAAGCTACCCTGATCAAATGAGTCTTCCTTATACTGATTATGCAGCTCATCCAGATCAAGCACTATATTGTGATGATGAGGAAGTCCCAGTTCCTGTATTCCAACAAGGATCTGACCCAGTTGAAGTGCTAACTACTATGTCTGCTTATCTCACAAGAACTTTAAGCAAACGAGGATTCAGAGGATCAGCTCCTACCAACAATCAGTTGAGGAATTCATCCAATTCTCGCCAACAAGCTACAATTGAGAATGGCAGGGTAATGGTTCAGCCAATTCAACCATATCAGGGGAGACCTTCCACATCAACCAATGTTCGCACCGCCAATCCTGCTCCTGCTCCAATGGTCAATAATCCTCCACGGGCTAATACAGGCAAGTTGAGAATGATCACATGCTACAACTGCAAGGAAGAGGGTCATATGTCCAGGGATTGTAAGAAACCCAAGAGGAGAAGGGATGGACAGTGGTTTGCAGAAAAGATCTATCTGGTAAATGCTCAGGCGCAAGGAAGGGAACTTGATGAAGAGGAGCTTGCATTTCTTGCTGACCCTGGGATTGCTGAACAAGACGTTGTCACTACGCAAAATGCAGCTTACCAAGCCGATGATCTTGATGCGTATGATTCCGACTGTGATGACTTTCAAACTGCAAAGGCTGCTTTCATGGCAACTTTCTCCAGCTTAGGGCCAGATAAGAAATCTGAGGTACTTATTAATAACACCGATAATGCCAATGATGCTAGTATTCAACCACATCAAGTTGGGCAAGAGAGTGCTGATTCGAATGAATCTTCGGTGGTGAGTCTTTCAAACGAGGAGACAAACAATGATAGCAATATCAATGTGAGCTCCCAGACTTTGAGTGAATCACAACCGGGACCCAGTTCGCATACGCCTACTCCTGCTCAACAAGATTTGGTCATGGTTCCTGCTACATTACTTAGCCAAATGAATGCTGCACTCTTAGAAACCTTAGCCAAGAATAAGAATTTGTCTGATGAGCTTGCCTTAAGCAATGAGAAAGTACAAACTTTGGAATTAGTGCCTTCGTCTAGTGTTCTCACAAATCTCGAATATGATCACTTTAGAAACAAACAAATGGGTCACCTGCAAGAGATCGAAAACTTAAGAGCAAATCTGTCTAATGAACTTAAAGAAAAGGAGTTAGTGGTCACTAATTTTCAAAAACTTCAAACTGATTTTGAATTACTCGAATCTAAGAAGACTGAAATGGAGATTAATGCTACTAATAAGATTAGAAGTCTAGACTACTTGCTGTTAAGACAATACGCTGCTTCACAACTAGTTCACTTATTTGATGCTTCGTTTAAAGAGTTTAACTTATCACGTCTAAAAGGCCTTCCCCCTAATCCACGATATGCAAAACAAGCTTTAAGACATAGTCCTAGACTTTATAATGCAACTCAATTAGGATTGGCTTTAGACCCGATTGTTTTTCCCAATGATAGAACAAGTAAGGATCTAGTTGATGAGGATCGGTCATACAATTCTGCAAAATATCCCGAATGTGATTATTTTAAAATGAATAAGGAGCTTGCTAAAACTGATTTTAGAGTTCGCTTCCATATGGATAAAGATCTCATCACAGCACCGACCTACATGTTAGAGGAAGAACGCCCTAGTACATTTCCTACACTTGTCAACATGGAAGATCCTAAGGAAATTCCAAAGAATCTTCCACCGGTTAGCACTGTATGGTTAAACTTGAAAGAGATTAACCGATACTTTACTACCTTTGACAAGGTCATTTTCGAATGTACGACTTCAAATGGCTTAAACGCCGGAGAATGGGCTTTCGAACACATGAACGAGGTGTTTAAAACTAAGATCAATCCGTTTGTCGAAAGTCTAAAAGGAAGTTTTGCATCTCTCAAGGAAAATCTTCAATTTGAAATTGGGGAAGTTCAAAAAGTGTTTTATGAAATGGACACCGCTTACGAACTGCAACTAATTGAAAAGGAAAAGATTTTAACCGAATATGACCGATTCTTGTCTGAAGTAATCTCGTGTGATGTGCTTACTATTGTAAATGTTAAATATTCGAATGAGCTTACATCCGCTATGATGAATTGTGATGCTGTGAATATTTGTGAGGATATTTGTGATGATGTTTGTGATATTTCTGTAAATGTTGCTGAAACTGTAAATGAGGTAGATAGTCATTCTTGTCACGAATCTAACGCTGAGTTTTTAAAGCTACAAGATTCTTATAATTTACTCTCTCAACGCTTTAATCAACTAGAACAACATTGTATATCCTTAGAATTAAAACAACAAGCTCAAAATGAAAATCTTTTGATATCAAATGTTTGTGAAAACGGTGTTGAGACAAGTGACAAGATGATTGCAATTGTTAAGACATTAGAGGAAGAAATCATGAGATTGAAGAGAGAGATATCATCAAAGGAAACATTAAGAATGGAACTAGAGGCCGCAGAGTCTAAAAACCAAGTCTTAGAAATTAGACTATCAACTGTTCTAGGGGAGATGGATCGGACAAGGCAGGGACTATCCGCTCTTTATGGTTCAATAGAAGAACGCTTCGCTTTTAATGCGGCACAGCAACAATATTATGTTGAACAACTGAACCAAAAATGCGAAGAAATCTCTGACTTGAACATCCTGCTCATAGACAAAAATATGGTTTTGGCTGAGTTAAAGGAGACACTTCTTCTCACCCGACAAGAAGTTGTTGATAACTTAGCTACCGACTCTGCACCGTCCACTAGTGCTCCAACAACCAAGAAAGTAGTGCTTTATAAGAATCCGCTTCATAAGAGAAACCCGGTTGTATACGATGATTATATGAGAAATGCCATTAAGCATGTCGATCTTCTTAGGGATATTTTAGACGATCTTTATGCCTTAGATCCCTCAAGTAGCGACTATTATTCGGCTCATGAATATGTTAAGCGAGTTCAATATTGCTTGGCTTATTTGCAATACATAGGTACACCAGGTTCTGCACTACTTAATAATAGGCCCATTGCTGTCACTCCATTTAATAAGACTCCAGGAGCAAAACCGTCATTGGCACAATCAAGTAAGACATCTTTAAAATCTGCTGCTAATGTTCCCAATTTGCCTTCTACAGGATTAAAAGCAACTACTAAGGCTAAAGGATCGCCACTCAAGAAAGATAAGATCAAGCCCGCCACTAGTAGTGCCACAAAGAAGAAAGTAGAAGTCCACACTAGGAATGCTAGTTCAGTTTTAAATAAAATGAATCATGTTAAGACTAAAAGCTCTGCGCCTGTGCAGCAGCCTAAACCATTCGTGAATTCTGATTTAAATTGTTGGAATTGTAATGAATGTATGTTTTCCGAGCATCATGATTTGTGTCTGATTGATCACGTTAATGAAATGAATGCTATTAAGAATGGTCTTGAATGGAAGCCAACGGGTAGAACTCGTGCCCAAGTTGGCTGGCAATGGCGTCCCACTGGTAGGACCTTTACACTAGATGGAAAAATGTGCCCTTTAACTAGGAATGCATCTATCGAGGTTAGGTCTGAGCGTCCTTTAGTTAGGAACACTCGCACTCAAGTATGGAAACAGCGCCCTTTAATTAGGTCTGCCCCCACTATAGTGCCTATCAGTGAAGAAATACCTCAGGATTTGAGCCAATTAGAATCTACACCACCAATTAAGAAGAAAAGGAAGGCTAGGAAATCTAAGAAACCTAGAGTTAGCAAATCTAAGATTATTAAATCTGTACCTGCTAATAACAAGGAACACTCAGATTCCGATACCTCTACATTGTCTTTGTGTGGTGATATTTTCAGGTGGTCCAAATCATCCTGTGGTATTTGGACTCCGGTTGTTCAAAACATATGACCGGAAATCGCTCGATGCTCCGAAATTTTGTCAGCAAGTTTCTTGGTACGGTTAAATTTGGGAATGATCATATAGCAAAGATTATGGGGTATGGTGAATATCAGATTGGAAACGTGACGATTTCTAGGGTATACTATGTTGAAGGTCTTGGTCATAACTTATTCTCAGTAGGACAGTTTTGTGATTCCAACCTTGAGGTTGCTTTTCGACAACACACTTGTTTCATCCGCAACTTGGAAGGAAAAGATTTGTTGAAGGGATCTCGTGGTGCAAATCTTTACACTTTGTCCTTACAAGACATGATGGCCGCCTCTCCAGTATGTCTTCTCTCTAAAGCTTCTAAGACCAAGTCATGGTTATGGCATCGCAGATTATCTCATCTTAATTTTGATGCTATTAATCATCTGGCTAAAAACGAGTTAGTTCGTGGTCTTCCCAAGCTTAAATTTCACAAGGACCATTTATGTTCCGCGTGCTCAAGGGGGAAAAGCACCAAGAAATCTTACAAACCCAAAGCTGAAGACACCAATCAAGAAAAACTTCATCTTTTGCATATGGATCTTTGTGGGCCGATGAGAACTGAAAGTGTGAGCGGTAAGAAATTCATTCTGGTAATTGTGGATGATTTCTCAAGGTTTACATGGGTGAGATTTTTACGTACAAAGGATGAAGCACCGAAGGCTATCATTACTTTTCTGAAGTTCATCCAGGTACGTTTGAATACCACTGTCCGCCGTATCCGTACAGACAATGGTACAGAGTTCGTCAACCAGACTCTTCGTGATTATTATGAAGGAGTTGGTATATCACATGAAACATCCGCTGCACGCACTCCACAACAAAACGGTGTCGTTGAAAGACGGAATCGTACACTTATGGAAGCTGCTAGGACCATGCTTATTTATGCGAACGCTCCATTGTTCTTGTGGGCAGAGGCTATTTCTACTGCATGTTTTACCCAAAACCGTTCTATCATTCGGAAACGCCATGGAAAAACCCCTTATGAGCTTCTACATGACCGCAAACCCGATGTTTCATTTTTCCATGTGTTTGGTGCTCTGTGTTATCCAAACATCAATAGTGAGAACTTGGGTAAGCTTCAACCAAAAGCCGATATAGGTATTTTCATTGGTTACTCACCGTCCAAAAGAGCATACCGAATCTATAACCGTCGTCTTGGCAAGATTGTAGAAACTATGGACGCTGATTTCGACGAGCTGACAGCGATGGCTTCTGAGCAACACAGCTCTGAACCCGCACTTCATGAGATGGGACCCGGTGCTATAAGTTCCGGATTAGTTCCCAACAATCCTACTTCTACATCATTTTTACCACCATCAAGGCCCGAGTGGGATAAACTGTTTCAACCATTGTTTGATGAATTCTTCGATCCCCCGACTGATGAAGTTCCAGTACCTGTAGTAATTGCTCCAATACCTGAAGTGGTTGCTCAAGTTAATGAACCTTTATCTAATGCATCTACAATTCAAGTTGAACCTGATGCACCTTCACCAAGTGATTCACAAACTACACCTGAATCATCACCCCTACTTGTGCCTAATGATGTAGAAGAGGATACTACTGATCACGACCTGGAATATGCTCACTTGCAAGAGCTTCCTTTCTTTGGTGTAGCGATCCCTGAAAACCCTTCAGCCGCGTCTACCTCAGAAGAAGCTCCATCTATTGTTCACTCCAGACCACCTAGGATTGAAAACCATAGCACTAAATGGACAAAAGATCACCCAATTAGGAATGTTATTGGAGATCTAGATCGACCAGTCTCTACACGCCATCAACTACAAGAGAGTGCACTATATTGTTACTTTGATGCATTTCTCTCTGAAGTTGAACCCAAAAATTGGCAGCAGGCTATGACCCAATCATCTTGGATTGAAGCTATGCAGGAGGAACTCAATGAATTCAAACGACTAGAAGTATGGGAATTGGTTCCTCGCCCTGACAAGGTTAACATCCTTACTTTGTTATGGGTTTATAAGGTTAAACTTGATGAGATGGGTTCGGTATTGAAGAATAAAGCAAGATTGGTCGCTAGAGGATATAAACAAGCCTTGGGTATAGACTTTGAGGAATCTTTTGCTCCTGTGGCTAGATTGGAGGCGATTAGACTATTCCTTGCGTTTGCTGCTCATATGAACATGATCGTCTATCAAATGGATGTAAAGACGGCATTTTTGAACGGTGAACTAAGGGAAGAGGTTTATGTTAGTCAACCGGATGGGTTCGTCAGTACGGAGTCTCCTAACCATGTGTACAAGCTTAAGAAGGCTCTCTATGGGTTGAAACAAGCTCCACGCGCGTGGTATGATCTCCTGTCAACATATCTCATGTCGGAAGGCTTCTCCAAAGGCAAAGTGGACCCCACTCTATTTACTCTCAAGGACGGCAACGACATGCTTCTGGTACAAATTTATGTTGATGATATAATTTTTGCTGCCACTAACATAGAATTGTCTAAACAATTTGAGAAGATAATGTCCACACGCTTTCAGATGTCGGTGATGGGAAAAATTTCACTTTTCTTAGGATTACAGATTTCTCAGAATCCCAGAGGCATCTTTATAAATCAATCCAAATATGCTCTAGAATCTCTTAAGAAATATAATTTTGAGAATTGTGACCCCGTAGACACTCCAATGGTTGAGAAAACCAAGTTAGATGAAGATAGGGATGGGATTATTGTCGATCCGAAACTTTACCGTGGAATGATTGGCACCCTTCTCTATCTGACTGCTAGCAGGCCTGATTTGCAATTTGCTGTATGCATGTGTGCCCGGTATCAGGCTCGGCCTACCGAAAAGCACTTACATGTTGTGAAAAGGATCTTTCGGTATCTAAAAGGAACACTTCATCGTGGTCTATGGTATCCGAAAGATTCCTCGATTGCTTTAATATCATACGCAGATGCCGATCATGCTGGATGTCAAGATACGAGGCGTAGCACTTCTGGATCTGTGCAACTCCTAGGAGATAGATTGATCAGTTGGTCTTCAAAAAGGCAGAAAAGCGCTGCAATATCAAGCACGGAGGCTGAATACATCGCCATGTCCGGTTGTTGTGCTCAAGTCCTTTGGATGAGATCACAATTAACTGACTACGGTCTTGGATTTAACAAAATCCCGATGTATTGTGACAACAAGAGCGCCATTGCCCTTTGCTGCAACTATGTTCAACACTCCCGGGCCAAGCACATAGACATTCGCTACCATTTCATCAAGGAGCAGGTGGAGAACGGAGTGATCGAGCTGTATTTTGTCACTACTGAGTACCAGCTGGCAGATATGTTCACCAAAGCCTTAGATCGAGGACGAATCGAGTTTTTGATCGACAAGCTTGGCATGAAATCATTCACTCCAGCGACTCTCAAAGAGTTGGCAGAAGAATCAGCTGAATAGTCGTGGTAAACTATTCAGAGTATCCTTTGGTTGTGATCATGTATATTATCGTAAATATATAAACCACAAAAGAAAATACAAAAATATAAAACCAAGAAAAACCATAAAAAATATAAAACCTAGAAAAACCATAAAAATTATAAAATCCAGAAAATCCAAAAATATTTTTCGTTTTAAAACGGGCATGTCTTTTAGTACGGTAATATTTACGGCCTTAGAAATGTCGATTAATATTGACACGGTGCCATAAATAGAGTCCGTATAAAAGTTGTACATTTTTAAAACATGCCCATAATGGCTTGTAGTTATTGCTGACTGCAACCCGGTTTTCACATTAAAGTCACGTATTTCCTTGGAAAACGTTGGCTCAGAACGGGAATTAATTTTCTCGGGCGTGATTTACAAGCCAAATCATGCAAAGGGATCGAGTTTACTTTATAACTTGGTCTGACACGAATTTGTGTACGTCTCAGTGCATTAATTTGTTAAAATAAGAGAAATCTTATTGACACCACGAATCAAAATTTTTCAACAGATAAATTGGAAATGCTTTCATCACTATTTGACTCTTTAAACAATGACTACAGCTCTTTAAATAGAAAACGGGTCATCGTTTAAGGGGAGAAAATAGAAAAATCATCTTCGTCATTAACATTGATCTTCAAAAGTGATTGTGAAAATTAAGGGCTTCATGGTAATTGAGTGGTTTTGCTTTAGAAAACGACTTGTGTTCGTTCTAAGTGATAGGCATGGCTTTTAGATTTTGGGGATATGCTAATAGATTGTGTTTGCTAAGTTAGGTGTAAGTGAAACAAGGGTTAAGTAAAATGAAAAAACTAGGAAACAAAAAGAAAAAGGAATGAAAATGTAGGGACTAAAGTGATATTAGTTGAAACTTGTCAAAATTTTGACCTAAGTCAAACTACACACACCCCGCCCCTCACTATTACCTTTTCACTGTTTATCATTCTTGCCGCCATTGTTATCACATACACAAGCTTTTTCAAAACCGCATTCTAATCTATTCCATCCTGTTCATTCGATTAACAAGGTAATAACATTGAATCTTTGATTTATATATCGTCTAAATTCATCATTAAATCTATTAATTGATTCGGGTGAAGAACTTTATCAATCTAGGGTTCGTTCTGCTTAAATAGAGTTAATTGATTAGGGTTTTTGATGGGTTTTGCGCGGAATAGATTAAATGTTGTTTATATTACCTTAGTTTGCCTTAGAAATTCACAAACGCATTAGACTAAACATCTGAGATTCGTTTGTACAAGTTCCGAATGAACATGGCTTTGAACTTCCGAATGAAGGATTTCTTCTGAAAAACTTCCGAATGAGGAAGTTCCGAATGAAGGACTTCCGAATGAGGAAGTTCCGAATGAAGAACTTCCGAATGAAGGAAGTTCCGAATGAAGAACTTCCGAATGAAGGAAGTTCCGAATGAAGAACTTCCGGATGAAGGAAGTTCCGAATGAAGAACTTCCGAATGAAGGAAGTTCCGAATGAAGGAATGTTCCGAATGAAGGAAGTTCCGAATGAAGAACTTCCGAATGAAGGAAGTTCCGAATGAAGAACTTCCGGATGAAGGAAGTTCCGAATGAAGAACTTCCGAATGAAGGAAGTTCCGAATGAAGAACTTCCGGATGAAGGAAGTTCCGAATGAAGAACTTCCGGATGAAGGAAGTTCCGAATGAAGAACTTCCGGATGAAGAAGTTCCGAATGAGGAGAAGTTCCGAATGAAGAATGTTCCGAATGAAAATGTTCCGAATGAGGAAAAGTTCCGAATGAGTTGTTTGATTGTTATTGTTTGCATGCTATCTATGTACTTGTTGTTTTATCTTATGAAATGTGTTATGCTTAGAAGTAAGAATGATATATATATCTATCTGTTTTTGTGCATCAACCTTTCATGTCTTATCTTAAGCAGATAAAATGACTAATCCAACAGTACAAGCTATCCAAGAATCTAGGGAAGCCGATATTGCTAAAGCCCGAACTCTTAAGTTTATACCCAACAACTATAGGCTAAAGCAAGTTTCTAAATCCACTCACCATGGTTTTAAGGTCGCCATAGCCATTCTTGATAACTCTCACTTTAAGAACGCCCTTAGGAGTACAGCCTCGGTGCCTTATGAGTATATGTTTGAATTTTGGGCAACCAAGGATTTCACTTCGAACAAGATCACCTTCACCATCGACAACAAGCAGCAGACACTCACCGTTGCAGACTTCCGTAAGATGCTAGGTATACGGGATACACCCAAGGGCATGTCTTTCTCAAGGGATCCTACTAAAGATGAACTCGCGGAGTTATTTGACGCACTTGGATGTCCGGAAATACGAGTTGCATCTGAGTTTACTACTGCTAAGGTAGGACAACCCTGGAGAGCTTTGATGGGTATTCTCAGTAAATGCCTTACACCAAAAACGAGTGGACATGATGCTTTGCGAAGTCCGATAATGAACCTCTTCTATGGCATGTACAAAGCTGCGAATTCAGATTATGCTTTGTTGATATGGGAAGAATTCACCTTTCAACTCTTCCACAACAAGAAGCTGAAGACAAACTTCTTTCCTTATCCTCGGTTTATTAAGCTTATCATAAATTATTTTATGAAGCTTGATGCTACTATTGATAGGCGTGCAGGAGGTCGCTATCACACTGAAGAAGCTGATGATACTGTAGATCTGAGGCATGAAGGACCGTCTACTGGTGTGATTCCGGGTCCTGTTCCTGATTACCTCCTGTCAGACAAAATCAAAGGTTCTGCTGATTACAAGCTACTGCAGCTAGAAATCCAAAGGCTGAAAGCAAACCTTCAAACTGGAGAAGACTCATCCACAACGGTTAAGAGTAAAGGTAAACGCAAACAACCAGCAGCGTTACCTGAACCCGAACCTAAGAAGAAGAAGACAGAGGGTAAGAAGGGAAAGGGTAAGGACTTGATGCGTCTACGTGACGAAGAAGATGTTGTTGATCCTACTCTTGATAAAACCGAGCAACAAATGATGAAGATTGCTATTAAAAGGAGTAGGAAAGATACAGGCGGTAGTGGTTCAGGTGCGAGGGTAGATATCGAGGATGAGTACGAGGAACCGCATGATGTTGATGAATTTGGGTCACCTGAAAACTATTCCACATCGAAGGAGCCATCAATCCCTTTTTCAACAAGTGTCGAAAAAGAACCTGTTGCTCCTACGATCATAGTGACAACTCAACCTTTGGCAACTCTACCACCACCAATCCAACCCTTAACAACCCGACCAACCCGACCGGCTTCCACACCATTTCTTCCACCACCCACAATCCCCACTCTTAGTACAGCAGTAACAACCGAGCCTATTCAGTCAACCCAGAGCAGCTCTGCAACATCTGCAATGGCTGCATTAGTGATGGCCGAAATGCTTGACAATCACAAACGCGAAATGGATGACCTTCGCCAAGAGTTGCAAAGACGAGCTCAAAGGGAAGAAGTATCTCAGAAAGCTCAAGAAGAGTTGATTGCCAAGTTCTCTGCAGACATGGAAGCGACACGTAAAGCTCATGCAGAAGAACTTGCTCGAGTTAAGCAGGCTGAGGCTGATAAGCATGCTGCACGCATTACCAGACTTCAAGCGATGAGGGATAAATATAAGGAACAAAAAGAAGCACTTGAAGCATCTGTGAAAGAAAGAGTGCAAGAATCCGTTGAATCCTTAATGCCTAAGCTTCGTGACGAGTTGAAGACACTTGCTGCTGACAATTTAATGGTCAAATCATCCAACCCTTCAGAAGCCGCCTACAAGATTGCTTATGACCTGACGGATTTCGAATTGAAGAAGATCCTTAAGGCTCGTATGGTGGAACTTGGGTCGTATGATAAGTCGAGGATTCAACGGGCTCTATATAAATCCCTGAATGATGCTATCATGGAGGATGATAGATTATTCAAAATGTTTGGAAGTGTGGTACCATATCACATCTTACCTGAGGAAGAAAGGGAAGAGAGTGAAGAAGAGGGTACGGGTGAAGAAGAGGAAGAAGAAGAAGAAGAAGGTGAAAAGGAGAAAGACGATGAAGAAGGTGGTGATGATGATGAGGATGATGAGGATGATGACGAGGATGAGGATGATGATGATGGCGATGATGGTGGAGATGAGAATCAGGAGAGTGCAAGGGGTAGTAACGGGGATGACAATCAGGATGATGATGGGGGTGAACAACCAAAGGGAGACAAGGTTACCAGCTCCAAGAAGACTGCTACAAAGACTGGAACCAAGTCCACAAAAGATGCAGCACAGAAGGACAAATCGACATCCTCGGAATCAAGAAGAACTAAGTGGCGCCACGATGTGAATGCCACTATAGCGTCTTCGGCTCCCGGTATCTCTATCGCTGTATCTTTACCTGTTACAACTAACCCCATTAGTTCTGCTGTTGTTCCTCCTGTGATTGCAGAATCAGTGACAGAACCCGAAGCTGCACAACACTCCCCAGTTCAGGACACTGCCGAAATGCCTGAAACTGAACCAGTAGATGTTCGCACTTCCACTCCTCAACCACAGGTTCAACAATCTACGGTTCCTGAACCAAGCATTCGTGCCTGGGAAGACACGTTGGAGATAGACGAGTCTGCACCACCACAAGCTTGGATCACGGCAGCAGCTCAATATGATCCGATCACAGATGCTGACAAAGATGTGCTGTATCTGCGTATCCGAAGTCCGATTGACTTATGTGCATTTCTTGCCCATGAGTATAAGACTTCGGTTACCCCATCCTTGGTCAAGAAAGCGATGAAAGATAAGAGACTGCGTGCCAAAACCCGATTACCCCGATTGGAGTTCGAGTATTATGCCGATGAGATCATAAAGGCTTTGAAAACCGTTCAAAGGCCAGGACTTCATGAATCAGAAAGAGCTCCACCTCCAATGGATCCTGCTCAAGATAATCAGATTCCTCTTGACTTCTTCGTCACCAACGATCTTGAGTATCTACTGAAGGGGTCATCAAAGTACGCAACATCCCTGACTTTGCTGAAAGCTGCCAACTGGGGGACAATACCCTATATCGAGGAAAAGGTAAATCGACTCTGGGTCCCTAAAATGAATCGTAATTATGATATGTATGCTGTCATAGGTGCATCTCATTGGGACGAAAGAGTCCGAAGGGCGTACAGGGGTTGCTGCTTGGTCAAGTCTGGAAGCAATGTTAGATCCGACATCCGCATCTCCAGCATCTTAGGAATGAAAACTGAAGCCAAGAACGGCTACTATCATGTGACGGAGATTCGTTTGAAAAGGGAGGATGACAGGGAATACAAAATCCAGCAAGGAGACTTTTCCATCATTCGCCTTGAGGATATCGAGGACATGTTGCTTCTAATGACCAGAGATCAACTTACACACATTCCTCGTGAAGACCTGATTGCTTTGAATACAGCACTTCGTATGTTCACACGAAGCGTTGTCATCAAGTCACGAGTTGAGGATCTTCAGTTGGGAGTCGAAAGCTATCAGAGGAAGCTCAATTTAACTCGCCCCGTGAATCAAGTGCTACCTCAACACGTAGAAAGATGTCCCTACACCGGCATTTCTGTCCCGAATTCTGGCATTTTCTACTTGAACAGTCGAGGATTGATGAAGTTTATGAGGGTGGGGGAGCTCCACAAGTATAGCGATGGCACTCTTATACAAGTCAGAGATAAGTTGGAGCATCTGAACTCGGGTGGGACATTGCCAGAGATGACGGAGGATTGGCATCCGGGTTACCGGCAGATGGCGAAGTACGTGATCAAGAAGATCGATCAGAAGCTCCGTGAACGTAGATTGATGAGGAGCTTGGAAAGATTCGTGGGTGGAAGACCGTATTTAGTGCACCACAAGCTACTGCAATGATCCATCTGATGGGTCGTACATCTCAGGTCACTTTATATTGGTTTTCAATTGTGAATATGTATATTTGTGAATAATGTGCTTGAATGGCTTGTTGTAGTGATAAGGTATGATAATTTTTCAAGAATTTCTCACGAGATTCTAAATCTTTCAAAATATGCCATACCAAAGCACTACAACTATCCCTTATTAACTTAAGGGGGAGCAATAACTTGTTCTATGGCCAAACATCAATTTCATTTTTACCCAAAGACCGGTTAATCCATTCAATATCCCAAATATTAATGGTTAACATTTTGGATAAGGGGAGAAAATGGGATTAAGGAGACGTAAGTGTTACTTGGCTAAAATGAAAAAGACTTAATGAAAATCCAACTTAATATGTGTTAAGCACGTGTTAAGGGGGAGCGTTTTTGATGATCAAAACACCTAAGGTACAACACTTTTGATTTTAATATCACAAGTACATTAGGTGATTTTCAATGATGTTTTCATGGTGGCAATTCCTTCCCAAAACACGCTTAATTCACGACGGATGTGGTGACAAAAGGGTGGTAGGAATAGGTTTAGTCCAATGATTCATCAGAGCCGATGGAATCTTCCCAAGGACAATTCCCTAGTTAGAATTAGAAGTCCTAGGAAAGATGGAGAAAGAATGTGAACGTAGCTGAATGCCGACCAAGTACTTAAGCTAGCACTGGAACAATCACAACAAGGTGCTAGTGATGACGTATTGGTAAGCATTGAAGGGGTTGAAGAATGAAAAAGAAATGTAAAGATAAAGGGTGTAAAGAAAGAAGCCCTCCTTACAACTTTAGGCAGAAACCGGGTCAATACATATGCTATTGAGGTCATTTTAGCTAATGATTCTCGGTATTGAAGAAAGACATCATGGACCCAGTGATGCAATGCACAACCCTTCCCCAGCTAACTCAAATATCTCTCAAAAGGTATTTGTTTTAATCACACGGAGATCAACACGTTATCTATTGGTTTATTCACTCCGAATAAACTGGTATTGAAAAGGTGGCACTCCTCTCCAGCCATCGCTCACTAAATCAAAACGCACAATCGAGTCTAGAGCCAAGAGATCATCAAAAGTCTCATTAGGACACTTTCCATTTATTCCTTGCTTTCTCACACACTGTGAAAAGTAAGAGATTTTCATGAGTCCTACGCAATATTCTTGTAATATTGCCAGAACATCCGAGTAATATGTAAGTATTACAATGAAGATGGAAATCCTGCTTGAGCCAACATCAAACAAGCTCATGGTAGGTTACACGTGCGGTTCTTTTAGAACCAATCTTGTGAAAAACTGGAAGGTAACAGTGGTTTAATTCTTAATTGAACTTAAACTCGTTCCAGGCCTCTTCGCATTATCATATGATCTTGCCAGAACACTCAGAGTGACTCTTTATTGACCACAGTGACGAGTGGAAATCCTTCTAGTGTCAACATCAAACAGCACTTGGTAGGTAACGTGCAAGGTTCTTTATGAATTGAGCTCGTGACAACTGGAAAGCAACGATGGTGAAAATCTTAATTGAAATTCACTTGTTCCAGGTTTCATGAATTGACGGCTTTTAAATCACAAGGATAATTTATCCAAGTGATTCACTCTTTATGTTCGCAGTCAGCTTTGGACGGTCGAATAAAGAGAACGGGTTCACCCGCGAAATCCTGTCAGGAAGTTACTTAATTGAAACTATCCGTCACGGGTACGATATCTAATATCGTCCAACGGTCTTCACCGACCGGAGGTAAAATGCTACCGAATTAGAATAAAATGTTCAAAGCCATTTTATTCGTGTCGTTGCTGTGTACCTGCTAAAGACGGTGGCGTTGCTGAGTACCTGTTGAAGACGGTGGCGTTGCTGAGTACCAGTGAAGACGGTGGTGTTGCGGTGTACCTGAAAAAGTCGTTCCCACATGCTTATGTCTTTTGCAACAAAAATTCAAGAAAGTACAAGATGAAGTCTTCCGCTGTACCAAACTCTGAAGCTTTCAAGAATTCAACAAAAAGACGTAAGTGTGTGGAACATGAAGTCACGAGGAGGCAAAGTTCACAAGAAAGGCAAAGATCGCACGTGAAAGGCCAAAGAACAATGCTCTCAAGTCAAAGCCAAAAAGATCAAATCAACATATTCACAACAAAAGAAAGAAAAGAAGAAAAGACTACGAGCTAAAGAACGAAGACTTAGTATAGTATGCTAGGTTTAGAACTTTGTAACGTGGAGTGACCTCCCTTAGGGGGAGATTGTTAGAAATACGTTTTAACGTATATTAGAAGTATCGGTCACTCCACAATATGATTTATGTTGTAATAGCTCGTAGTTAGTAATTAGTTGTTATTTGCTTATTAACTTAAGTAAGAACCGGTCCATGGGCTTGTCATGGACCGGCCCAAGTCCACTTATGACTTGGAACTATAAATACCCCTTTCCACTAAGGAAAGGGGTTGGTTGTTATCATTTCTTAATTTCTACTTAATAAAATTCACATAGTTTCTCTCACTTTCTCTCTCTAACTTTCTCTCTCTAGAAATTAACAAACCCCTTCATAGATTCATTGATTATCATTATTCTACATGCTCCAAAGTCATACTCTACTCAATCATCATCACCAAGATACTCCACTAGATCCAAGACATCTGTTCCCTCAAGATCAAGAGGTAAAGAGCCTAGAGCACTATCACCACCATCTAAGCATTCATCCAAAGAGGATAGTGATGAAGAACAAGCTCAGAAGGATAGGGAAACTGAAGCAACAAATTGCTTTCATCATGAAGTCCTACAAGAAGATCTACAAACCCGCCACCAACAACCTCCGAACTTCATCTAACACATGGAATCGATATGTTGAGAGCCCTCCAAGGTATGATACACATAGCCGTAGGGAGAGTCCTTCAAGGTATGATCGAGGTAATCTAACGCATGTTGAGGGTTTTGCACGTTATGATCAACAAACTGTTACATATGATAATCAGAGGGTTGCTATTGTTACTGGGAATAGGGAAATGGTTGGTACTCAAGTGGTTCAGCAAAGAGGGATTCAGTGCTTTAACTGCAAAGGATTTGGGCATATGGCAAAGGAGTGCAGGCAGCCAAAACGGGTTAAGGATTATGCATATCATAAGGATAAAATGTTGCTATGCAAGAAGATGGATGCAGGGGTTAAATTGTCGGCTGATGAAGGAGAAATGCTTGATGACACTGATGATGAACTCTTCGACCAAGAACTCGAAGCGCATTACTCTTACATGCCAAAGATTGAAGAGGTCCTCAAAGTCACTAAAGATGACAATGGTCCTATCTTTGATACTGAGCCAATTGATAAGGTACACACTAATGAGGATTATAATGTGTTTGGTGATACTCATGAGCATAGTGAGTTTCCAACAACCATTACTGACACATGCATGATGGAAACGGTTGATAGCAATACCACACCCGAGTCATCAGACATGTGCAATAATGAGTCTGAGGATGATCAACATGCAAATGCGCATGATGATGAGGAGCGTTGATAGGTGTGAAAACACCCATCCTTTTACCACTTATTTCTGGCTAAAACAAGACCAAAACACATATTTAATATCATTTGTTTGGAATTATGCGTGGTTGTTGTGTTTATTTTGTTTTCTGAGTCAACCGGATGAATATTGAAGAAAACATGGGACTGCACAGGTTTTATCAAGGAAACAGACTCAAGACGAAGTCTATTGTCCAAGAGATGCAAAAGATTTGAAGTCATTGTGCCTATTTGAAGATTTATCGAAGAATAGAGCCAAAGATGGAAGATTCATACATGTCGAAGAACTCGAGTCTATTAAACAAAAGATTATAAGACGAGTTAGAATTATTCACCGACACTTCTCAAAATCCAAAGTCGGAAACGTTTATTTAAAGAAACGTAAAGACTAAAGAAGAAAGAAGAAAAGAAGCCCAAAAAACGAAGCCCATTCACAAAGCCCACAAGAGACGCCTATATAAAGGATTCCACTTCACAAATTTGGAGCTAGTGAGTCTTAGTTTTTCATTTTTTTTTCATTTTCTCTAGTTTTAGAGAGAGAAAGTTCCCAACTTTCTCTTACCAAATTTTTCTTTGTTTTCACCTTTTTAATTTAAGCTTTCTTTAATTTTTGTATTTTGAATCTCATTAATCTAATTCAAGTAAGCTTTTAAGTTCTTTATTCTCTTTCTACATTTCTTGATTCTACTTATTCCCGTATCTGAAATCTTTGATTTGATCTGAATCCTTCATTATTCGTGATTGAATTTGAGGTCGTATATTTAGAAAGTTCAATTCTTGCTTGTTCCTACATAAGCTTTCATTTGGTTTAAGCCATAAGTTCTCTATGCTTATTGGGTTATTTCTTATTTTAGCTTATTGGTTTTCGGATTTCATCAAGGTTTTAGTCATTCAAAAGTTTCGTTCATAAAGTTTATGATTTTATGTTTTCGAAAATTGTCAAATATAAGCTTTTTGAAGTGTTTAAGTTGCGGGTGAATTAGCTTATTGATTGTGCTTATTGAGTTCTAAGGTTGCCACCATTTTCGGATTGATTTGAGCTTCCATCGCAATCTAAGGGTTTATACACATTCTGACGGATTTACTGGTTTAGATCGCAATAACCCTAAAGGGTTTTACTTTGCGATCGGGTGACATCTTCCCTTATTGCGATCGCTTATTGCGATCGCACATTCCGACGGGACTAAGGTTCCTTTTTAAGTCGAAACTCTGGCCAATTTTAATTTACCATATTCTGATCTAGAACTTTCCGATCTGACTTTTACGACCAACAACATTCCGATAGAGTTTGTATTCCGATCTGGATTTTGTGACCACATTGCATTCCGGCAGACTTGACCCTGGATATTCCGATGGATTGTTTTGACACTTATTCCGATGGCACATTCCGATCTAGGATTCCGATGGACTAGTTTTAATCACATTCCGATAGATAAGAGTTTTTATATTCCGATAGCTTAAGTTTTTAAGTTTTAAAGTTTAGCAAAGTTTTTAAGTGTTAGTTTAATTAAGTTTTCAAAGTATTTTTCTAATCTTTTCTTTACGTTTTCAAGCTTTTATTTTTAACTCATCAATTTAGTTTAATCTTTCAAAGCTTATAATTTACTCAACGCCACTTACATTTATTTGCTATTAGTTTAAAATAGATAAACAAACCAACACCTTTTTATTAACCAAGAACAAATCATTCCACTTTAAATCGTTATCAATTCGAGAGGATTCCGAGAGACATAATATGAACCATAGCAAAATGCTTGTATCAAATGGCGCCGCTGCCGGCTCTTCTCGTTAAGATCAACAGTTTTTTGTGAGAACTTGGATTTTGGGATCCGTTCGCCGTGAACGTTACCTTTTTCATAAAAAATTTCAAAAACCCTAAAAAAATATAAAATTTTCAAAAATACAAAAAAAAATAAAAAAACATAAAAAAGACAAAAATATTTCTTGTTTCCTTTGTTAGTTCTTTTGCAGGTGCATGCGTACACGATCAACGTCTTATCAAGAGCCTGAGCCTCTCGAAGACTTAGACATGGCCGGTGTACAAAACAACAACACTAACCCACCTCAAAACAATAATAACAATAACAATCCACCGCTCAACAACAATAATAACAACAACAATGAGCCTCTACCAGACAATCGCCCGATGATTGAACTTCTGCAAGCACATGTAGACGGCAACAATGATCCCATTGTCATACCCGCGATTGCAGCCAACAACTTTGAGCTCAAATCCGGTTTTATCCAGATGGTCTCTGCTCAACCATTCTTGGGGCGTACCATTGATGATCCTCATGACCACGTCAAGAGATTCTTGCAACTCACGAATACGGTCAAATTCAATGGTGTTCCACAAGAGGTAATCCGTTTACAACTTTTTCCCTTTTCTTTAGCGGGACAAGCCCGGCATTGGCTTTCTAAGGAACCGCCACAAAGTATTCTTACGTGGACGGATTTGGAGACCAAATTTATCAACTACTTTTTCCCACCCTCTCGTACTACCGCTTTGCGGAATGAAATCATCAATTTTGAACAAAAGTACGATGAGTCTTTTAGTGAATCTTGGGACCGTTTTAAAGATCTTTTAAGAAAGTGCCCACAACATGGTTTTACCAAAGTGCACCAAATTAATACTTTTTATAATGGTTTAAGCATGAATGACCAAGATTCACTAAACAGTGCCTCGGGGGGTAATATTTTGGTTAGACTTCCAATGCCGCTTGGGATATCATTGAGAATAAGTCTCGTGTGCAAACCAAGAGTGTTCGAACCAATGTCGCTAGTGCTAGTACTAGTGACAGCGACAAGCGAATTGACAAAATCACTGCGCTTCTTGAATCGCTTGCTACCCAAACCGCTAGCAACACCAACAGCATCAATGCTAAAAACGCTCAAGTCAATGCTGTTAGCCAACCATGTGAGATATGTGGGGGTCCTCACTCTTACACCACTTGTACCGCCACCCAAGACTACCCTTCTGAGAATGTGAATGCAGCATACGGTACCTATCCTCCGGCCGCTTATCAAGCTCGTCCTCAAGGTGACCGCAACTTGCTTACCTACCGCTCAAACAACTATCTCTCACCACCTAGTTTTCCTCCTAACAAACCAAACCAACAACAAAACCTCAATCGCCCTCCTCAACAACAACAACAACAACCTCGTACACCATACATACCACCTCACAAACAACCATATCCACCTCAAAGAAACAACCAAGTTTACCAACAACCTGCTTATCAACCACCCGCCTATAATGCTCCTCCCAATCAACCCACCGCATTACACCAAGATATTGGAACCTACATGAGGACTAATGATGTGATCGTGGACAATCTCCAACGGGAAGTGCTAAACTTGAAAGCAGACCTAGTGAAACAAGGGAACGATCTGAGAGCTGATATGAGAAACACTTTGGATAGTCAAAGGAATGACTTAAAGAACATGATGGCTAGTTTCTTCCAAGGTAATCAACCCTCTTCTTCGGGTACTCTTCTGAGTAACACCGTTGCGAATCCAAGAGGGGAGATGAAAGCAATCACCACTCGCAGTGGCAAAGGTACCAAGGAACCCGAGCTTCCTATACCTCCACCGGTGATTGTGACTAAGGAAAACGAGTCACCTGCTCCTATTCCTCAACCGTCTACTTCCCCAATTCCTCCACCTCTTACTTCTACCCCTCCTCCACCCAAGGATGTGAGTGATCCTTCGATCCCAAAGACTTCCTCTTCTTCCGATATACCTTAGCCATCAAGGTTGAGGAAAGAGAAGCTCAAAAGCAAGGACGATATTCAGGTTTCGAACTTTCTTAAAATGTTTAAACAATTGAATTTCAACATCTCCTTCGCTGAGGCTCTTGCTCACATGCCCAAATACGCGAAAATGTTCAAAGATCTTCTTAGCGACAAGGAGAAGCTTCTTGATATTGCTAACACCCAACTTAATGAGAATTGCTCTGCAGTGCTCTTAAGGAAATTGCCAACCAAGCTTGGTGATCCGGGTCGTTTCTTAATCCCTTGTAACTTCCCGGGAGTAGAGAATTGCATGGCCCTAGCCGATCTAGGTGCCAGTATTAACTTAATGCCTTTAAGTGTTTGGAAGCAATTATCTCTCCCTGAGCTAGTCCCCACCAAAATGACTTTGGAATTAGCTAACCGTACGGTTGCTTATCCAGTAGGGATAGCCGAAGACGTCTTTGTAGGAGTCGACAAATTCACTTTTCCTGCCGATTTCATCGTCGTCGACTACGAGATGGACCCTCGTGTGCCATTAATTGTTGGTCGTCCATTCCTGAGGACCGGTCGCACTCTCATCGATGTTGAAGCTGGTGAGCTTATCATGAGAGTGGGTGACAATAAAATCGTCTTCAACATGGGAAAGCTTTCTAAACAGCCTTACTCTAACGAGAGTGTTAATTGTATTGATGTTCTTGATGAGGCTTGTGAAGAACACTTCAAAGATGCTTGTAAAAGTATGCCTACCTCTCTTCCCAATGATGAGACCGTTTCCTCTATTGATTCGTCACTATCTCTATTTGGAGAAAGTGATTTCCTTTGGAAATATTTGGAAGCCACCATGGGAGATGTGAACTTAGACCATGACGATTCTCCCACCAATTGGGATGAAGATCTTCGCCTCATTGAGAACATTCTTAAAGAAGACAATATTTCTCCACCATCTCCCATGGTTATTGCTATCGATGCTCCGACTTTGAAAACGCCTCCCATCGAAAATCCTCCGGATTTAGAACTTAAGGAGTTGCCGCCCCATCTCGAGTACGTGTTCCTTGAAGATAATAAGAAGTCGCCCGTCATCATTGCGAAGGACTTGAAAGAAATAAGAGAAATCTCGCCTCATCGTCGTGCTTAAAGATCATAAGAAGGCAATTGCTTGGAAAATTTCCGATATCCGCGGAATTGATCCGAACTTTTGTACTCACAAGATTCTCATGGAAGATGACTTTAAACCCACAATCCAGAGCCAAAGAAGGGTTAATCCTCGCATTCATGACGTCATTAAACAAGAGGTTATCAAACTTCTTGATGCCGGCTTGATTTACCCTATCTCGGATTCGCCATGGGTAAGTCCCGTCCATTGTGTGCCCAAGAAGGGCGGAATAACCGTTGTTCCCAATGAACACAACGAGTTGATTCCCACTCGTCTCGTTACTGGGTGGAGAGTTTGTATCGACTATCGCAAACTCAATGATGCCACGAGAAAAGATCACTTTCCTCTTCCTTTCATGGATCAAATGCTCGAGCGTCTTGCGGGTAATGACTATTACTGCTTCTTAGACGGTTTCTCCAGGTATTTTCAAATTCCCATCGATCCCAAGGACCAAGAAAAGACCACATTCACTTGTCCCTACGGAACATTTGCTTACAAACGCATGCCTTTTGGTTTATGCAATGCTCCTGGGACTTTCCAAAGGTGTATGATGGCTATCTTCCATGACATGGTGGAAGACACTATGGAAGTATTCATGGATGATTTCTCGGTTTATGGCGATTCATTCTCTGCTTGCCTTGCCAATTTAGAACGTATGCTTAAGTGGTGTGAAGACACTCGCCTTGTTCTTAATTGGTAAAAATGCCATTTCATGGTAAAAGAGGGCATCGTGCTAGGACACAAAATTTCCAAAGCCGGTCTTGAAGTAGACCGTGCTAAAGTCGATGTTATTTCTAAGTTGCCTCCAGCTTCAACCGTGAAGGGTGTGAGAAGTTTCCTCGGTCATGCGGGCTTCTACCGTCGTTTCATCAAAGATTTTCTAAAATCGCTCGCCCGATGACCCACCTCTTGGGAAAAGATACTCCTTTTATCTTTTCCAAAGAGTGTATTGAAGCCTTCAACTTGCTTAAGGATAATCTTACTAAGGCACCGGTCTTGGTTACCCCTAATTGGGAGCTGCCTTTCGAGTTGATGTGCGATGCTAGCGACTTTGCTATTGGAGCGGTTTTGGGCCAAAGAGTGAACAAACACTTCCAACCAATCCATTACGCTAGCAAGACAATGACTGGGGCTCAATTGCATTACACGACAACCGAAAAAGAGCTTTTAGCTGTTGTCTATGCCTTTGAAAAGTTCCGCCCCTATCTTGTCTTTTCCACCACAATCGTTTATACCGATCATTCCGCGTTGAAGTACTTGTTGACTAAACAAGATTCTAAACCAAGACTTCTTCGCTGGGTTTTGCTACTCCAAGAATTTAAAATCGAAATTCGCGATAAAAAAGGAGCTGAAAACCTAGCCGCGGATCATCTCAGTAGACTTGAGGATCCTTACCAAGGGGATCATCCGAACAAAGAAATCAATGATTCTTTTCCCCTGTAGACCTTAATGTCTATCAACTCGACTTCTGATGAAACCCCGTGGTTTGCGGACATTGCAAACTACTTGGCGGGTGGAATTCTCATTGACGGGTTAACATCCCAACAAAAGAAGAAGTTCTTCAAAGACATTAAGACTTACTTTTGGGATGACCCGTATCTATTCAAACAATGTGCTGATTTGATTATTCGCCGCTGTGTTGATGGACCGGCAGCTTTAGAAATCCTTGGCGCTTGCCACAAAGGACCCACCGGTGGTCACTTTGGTCCCAACTACACCGCCAAAAAGGTGTTTGACTCAGGATTTTATTGGCCCACCATTTACCGTGATGCTCACGAGATGGTTAAACGTTGTGATGCTTGCCAAAAACAAGGCAAGATCACACATAAAGACGAGATGCCTCAGAATTTCATTCAAGAATGTGAAATCTTTGATGTTTGGGGTATCGACTTTATGGGGCCATTCCCTTCATCTAAAGGAAACAAATACATCCTTGTAGCCTTTGACTACGTTTCTAAGTGGGTTGAAGTCAAAGCTTTACCCACTAATGACGCAAGGGTGGTTTGTAACTTTTTGAAGTCGCTATTCGCTAGATGCGGTGTGCCTCGCGCCATTATTAGTGATCGCGGGACTCAATTTTGCAATGACCAATTCGCAAGAGTCATGGCTAAGTATGGTGTAAATCATCGTCTTTCCACCGCCTATCACCCACAAACTAATGGCCAGGCTGAAATATCCAACCGAGGATAAAAGCGAATTCTTGAAAGAACCGTGGGAGAGCATCGTGCCTCATGGGCTGATAAACTTGATGATGCTTTGTGGGCTTTTCGTACCGCTTACAAGACTCTGATTGGTTGTACACCATATCGTCTCGTGTACGGGAAAGCATGCCACCTCCCCATTGAGTTGGAGCACAAGGCTTACTGGGCCTTGAAGTGGGCTAATTTTGATATCAACAAAGCCGGTGACCTACGCAAGATCTAACTCAATGAGCTCAATGAACTCCGTAATGAGGCTTATGAAAATTCTTTGATCTATAAGGAAAAGACTAAGCTCATTCACGTCTCCAAGATTAAAAACCGAGAGTTACAAGTTGGAGACAAAGTTTTACTTTTTAATTCTTGGTTGAAAATCTTTTCGGGCAAGCTGAAGTCTCGTTGGTCCGGCCCATTCACCATTGCCCAAAATTTTTCCATATGGTACTCTCGAGCTCGCTCAACCTAATGGACCTAATTTTAAGGTGAATAGCCAACGAGTGAAGTTGTACTTTGGTGAGGACATCTCTCACGAGATGATTCCATCCCTCACCACGTTCCCCATGAACTAATTTTGGGTCGAGTCAGGCTCGTGACTCGGTTATCGAAAACAAGCGCTCCTCGGGAGGCAACCCGAGTATCTATCCCTTTCTGTTTTAACCTCCTAAGTGTAGGGGGACCTCTATAGGTGTTTGTATTTGTGTGGTGATGTGATTACAGGGATGAATGCACTTTTGGAACCTTTGAAGAACTGTGCTCCCGTGTTATCCGAAATCCGGTTCTATCTCTCAACTATCGTGATTCAATTTTCTTCATACTCACATTTGAAATTGATCACGTTAGTCGTCTCTTCCTTAACTTGATTTAACCAACGTGCACAATGTCATAAGTGTAGGGGAGACTTTTCCCACATGCTTAAACATTGAGGACAATGTTTATCTTAAGTGTAAGGGGGACTTCTATCGAAGTTTTAAGTAGACTTTTCCATGAAAATGCCTTCATTTAACCTGAAAATCATCTTTTTCAACATTTTTCAAATTTTTAATTATCTTTGGCCATTTAGTCGTAATTTTTAAACTTTTATCGTTGCTTTCATATGTATATATCCCGCAATAAAGTAAAAATATTAATAAAGTGGTGTAGCTAGTTTTGAAATCTTTGACATATTAGGCCCGTTGCGATTATTTTGACTCAACCCGAATAGACTTGTCCAAGTTTATGCTAGCTAGTATCCTTAACCATGTAGACCTTAAGTGGTTTATTAGGCTAAGCATCCACGAGTCTCATTGCTTGAGATTTTAAATTGTGGAGAACGAGAAATGATAGAGTCAATTATAAGTCGGTATTCTTGCACAAGCTCACTTGGTGTAATTATTTGCCTATTCTCCCATCACTTGCTAATAATTTATCTGCAATAAGTAAGGTCGTACGATTTGAAAAGTTACTTAGCTTCTAGCCCAAGATCGTTTAATAGTTGCTCGGTAATGATAAGAGTTCATAGCCAAGGCATAACTTATGAAGCGGGGCGCGAAGATTGGCGAGTCCGAAAAGGCCCTAACAAGGCATGAGGATTCAATTTTATTGTTGAAGATCCAAAGTGATGTGTAAAGCATTATTCCCAAAATCAATATGAAGGATCAAGACTCACGACGAAAAGCAATCAACTCCCATAAAGATCATGGAGAAGTCTATCCGAAAAGACCCTAACAAGGTATGAGGATAAATAGATCCAAGTCCGAAAAGGAGGCGGATCGTTGTATCTCAAAATCCCAATTAGAGATTGAAGAAATAATCATGAAGTCGTGGTCAACAAAGTTGGAGTACCCCTCAAAAGTCTCCAAGTGAAGAAACTCTATTACGAAGAGAAGACCATTATCTCAAGAACGTCTCTCAAGATATGAAGTATGAAATACATGCCAAATATCGGCCCGAGAAAGGTCTCAAATAGTGAACCGAGTTATGCCAAGATATGAACTTTTTGATATCCCGAGAAGCAGTTTTAAG
This sequence comes from Glebionis coronaria, assembly GCA_025667525.1. Lineage (NCBI taxonomy): Eukaryota > Viridiplantae > Streptophyta > Magnoliopsida > Asterales > Asteraceae > Glebionis > Glebionis coronaria. The sequence continues at coordinate 280,249,432 of CM046879.1, forward strand.
AGATTTTGTCCTTTAGCTAACTATTGATCAAATCGTCCTACTTTGCTTTCAGCCTAGATAAACTATCGAAATAAGTCAAAAAATGCATCTTCATGATCATTCTAAGACAAAAATAAAATATAAGAGATACACCTAGGAATAAGGGAGTTTAAGCATTTAATTAAGCCATGTGTGTAAGTGTTTGAGTTGCTAACTTATAATAACAATGATCTCGTTTTCAAGCTTAGTATGGGGAACGTGAAACTTGAGGGTGATAAATCTTCGCAGCACCAAAGCCCTAATGTAAGTCCTTGATCTCTTTGCAAGTTATTTCCATGTAGCTATTTTCAAGTGAAAATGGTTTTCTATCCTTTTATTTACTTTAAAGTTTTAATTTCTCTTAGTACTTTAATTTTTGTTTAGTAGTATGTTAATAAGGCCAAGGTTGATTGATTATGAGAAAAGTGTAAATTTGCTTTATCACTAAGCATTGCATGAGGGCATGGCAATGGTTAAGTGTAGGGGATTTGATAGGTGTGAAAACACCCATCCTTTTACCACTTATTTCTGGCTAAAACAAGACCAAAACACGTATTTAATATCATTTGTTTAGAATTATGCGTGGTTTTTGTGTTTATTGTGTTTTCATAGTCAACCGGATGAATATTGAAGAAAAAATGGGATTACACGGGTTTTATCAAGGAAACAGACTCAAGACGAAGTCTATTGTCCAAGAGATGCAAAAGATTTGAAGTCATTGTGCCTATTTGAAGATTTATCGAAGAATAGAGCCAAATATGGAAGATTCATACATGTCGAAGAACTCGAGTCTATTAAACAAAAGATTATAAGACGAGTTGGAATTATTCACCGACACTTCTCAAAATCCAAAGTCGGAAACGTTTATTTAAAGAAACGTAAAGACTAAAGAAGAAAGAAGAAAAGAAGCCCAAAAAACGAAGCCCATTCACAAAGCCCACAAGAGACGCCTATATAAAGGATTCCACTTCACAAATTTGGAGCTAGTGAGTCTTAGTTTTTCATTTTTTTTTCATTTTCTCTAGTTTTAGAGAGAGAAAGTTCCCAACTTTCTCTCACTAAATTTTTCTTTGTTTTCACCTTTTAAATTTAAGATTTCTTTAATTTTTGTATTTTGAATCTCATTAATCTAATTCAAGTAAGCTTTTAAGTTCTTTATTCTCTTTCTACATTTCTTGATTCTACTTATTCCCTTATCCGAAATCTTTGATTTGATCCGAATCCTTCATTATTCGTGGTTGAATTTGAGGTCGTATATTTAGAAAGTTCAATTCTTGCTTGTTCCAACATAAGCTTTCATTTGGTTTAAGCCATAAGTTCTCTATGCTTATTGGCTTATTTCTTATTTTAGCTTATTGGTTTTCGGATTTCATCAAGGTTTTAGTCATTCAAAAGTTTCGTTCATAAAGTTTATGATTTTATGTTTTCGAAAATTGTCAAATTTAAGCTTTTTGAAGTGTTTAAGTTGCGGGTGAATTAGCTTATTGATTGTTCTTATTGAGTTCTAAGGTTGCCACCAATTTCGGATTGATTTGAGCTTCCATCGCAATCTAAGGGTTTATACACATTCCGACGGATTTACTGGTTTAGATCGCAATAACCCTAAAGGGTTTTACTTTGCGATCGGGTGACATCTTCCCTTATTCCGATCTGGATTGCGATCGCTTATTGCGATCGCACATTCCGACGGGACTAAGGTTCCTTTTTAAGTCGAAACTCTGGCCAATTTTAATTTACCATATTCCGATCTAGAACTTTCCGATCTGACTTTTACGACCAACAACATTCCGATAGAGTTTGTATTCCGATCTGGATTTTGTGACCACATTGCATTCCGACAGACTTGACCCTGGATATTCCAATGGATTGTTTTGACACTTATTCCGATGGCACGTTCCGATCTAGGATTCCGATGGACTAGTTTTAATCACATTCTGATAGATAAGAGTTTTTATATTCCGATAGCTTAATTTTTTAAGTTTTAAAGTTTAGCAAAGTTTTTAAGTGTTAGTTTAATTAAGTTTTCAAAGTATTTTTCTAATCTTTTCTTTACGTTTTCAAGCTTTTATTTTTAACTCATCAATTTAGTTTAATCTTTCAAAGCTTATAATTTACTCAACGCCACTTACATTTATTTGCTATTAGTTTAAAATAGATAAACAAACCAACACCTTTTTATTAACCAAGAACAAATCATTCCACTTTAAATCGTTATCAATTCGAGAGGATTCCGAGAGACATAATATGAACCATAGCAAAATGCTTGTATCAAGCGTATTGCGCTTGCCAATTTAATTGTACTTTACAAAAAGATGTCAAAGAAACTAGAAAGAGTCAAAAGCAATAAAAAGGAAAAGCTACACTCACTCAAAACTTTGAAGAAAGCAAAGCTACAGTTATAAAATCTAGTGAACTTCTTGCAAGCTGCAGAGTTGAGCTTCTTCAAAAAGACAAAGAGCTTGCAAGGTACAAAGGGGGTGTCATTACTACTGTAAAGGATGTTTTTGAAAATAAATACAACAAAACTCTTAAGATTTTAGAACAAGAAAACATAATTATAACATCTCTTTAAGTACTGAACGACACAAAACGTATCTTGCTACCACTAAAGTAAATGAGCTAACTCAAAAGAATGGTTTTCTTCAAGAGGATAAAACTAAACTAGTCACTGTGAAAACGGAACAGGTTGCAAACTTGCAAAAAGATTTCAAATCTAAACAAGCTAAAGACATTGACAAAGTCGTGGGACTTGAAGTTCAAATTGATTTTTATAAGAAAATTGTTTATAGAACAAATCAATCTATTCAAACCATGAGAATGTTGGCTCCTCGTTCATTTTTTAAGGGTAAAGCTAGTTTTGTAAGTCCTAAGTACCTCGAGCAAGCTCAATCTGAGAACCCGCACCTATATCTTGAGGAGTCCCAATGGACCGACCTTGATTGTCTTATTGTTAGGCCCGATAGTGATGAGTCACTAACTTTTGAAGAGGAGAGTTATTCACCAGTTAATAAAGACTTTGTGAAACCATATAATTATGCTTATGAAAATAGTCTTTATGAAATTTTCAAACCACAAAAACAGAAGTCTCGTGAGCAAATATTTTTCGAATGTGCACAAATAAGATTTAAATGGAGACAAGTTTTTGCCACTAAGAAAACTAATGTTTCAAAACATATTGGGTACTTGCCGCATCAAGCTTCTATAAGCAAGAGTAATCAAGCACTTAGTATCCTTAAGAGTAACGTTGGAAATTTTAAAAAGGTTGTTGATGATGACTCGAAAAAACGTGAACTTTTGATAGGCGATAAAGAAATTCCTCACGATATAACTGTGCTTGTGAAAACTATTTTGATTCCGCTTTCAGAAAGAACAAAGAAACATGTTTTGGAATTTGAAACGTTAATAGAGCAAGAAATGTTTGACGATTTGAAATATGTGGAATCTCTTGATAAAGAAATTGACGACCATCAACCTGAAAGAGACGAGTTTTCTATAGCATATGATCTATTCTTGTAAGAATGCCTCTCAAAAGATATTATGTGTGTTTATGTTACATCTTGTACTGATATAGATGAATATTCTGATGTTGCATGCAATTATCTTGATAAGGTCAAAGAGTGTGAACGTCTTGAAACTGAGCTTTCGCAAAAAGTTAACAAAAAAGATTCTACCTTAATTAAACATCGATGTGATTTTCTTCAAAAATATTGTCACTCACTTGAACTTGCTTTTCAAAACAAAATTGGAAGCTTTTCACATGATACACCTTTGGAAGTAAAATTATCTGAGTCATGTCGATTATTAAACGAAAAAAGTCTTGACATTACAGATTTAAAAGCTCAGTTACAAGAAAAACACATAAAAATTGAAGAGTTGAAGAAACTCATTGCTAAGATGGGTGGGAAAGTTGTGGTACATAGAATTAAACAACCTGTTGTGAGACAACCTAATGCGTATAAAGTGACTAGATCCTCTTGTTAATGCATAGTAGTACCTAAAAACATTGTTAGTATTAATTAATCTTTCTTAGTTTTGATCACGACAAATTACAAAGACATTTATTATCAAACACAATCAAAAACGAATTATCTAACAAACACTATCATCAAGGTAATAATCATTACACTAACATATCTTAATCATGCTTAGTGATCATAAAAGTGATTAGCCTTAAAACTCACTTTTGTCAAATGTAACAAAAGATTTTTAATAAAGTTTATTTTTAAGAAAATGTTTTATTAAAATGAAAATGTAAATTTGAATATGGCATATTCCAAATGCCATAATAATATCCTTTGAAGGTTTAAACAGCCTTAGATATTTCAAATTCACTAAAAGACAAAAAGAAGCGGAGTCTACTCTCGGCGATTCCTTAAGTGCCTACGCGGTTCCCTATCGATAAGAAACAACCTGGGAAGTTAAGGAACCGCCCCCAGATAGCCGTTGTCATTTGTCTTCTATAATAGTGGATAAAATCTGCATTTTCATTAACCCTTTTTGGACATCTCTTTCAGTCTTCTTTCTCCTATCTAATCCTAATCATTTGTAAATGATCACTTAATGTGTTAAGTATGTTTACTTATGATTATCCTCTTGACCTCCTTCTTTACCTTGTCCAAAAAGAAGATCACTCACACACTTGTGATGTGATTAAAGATGAAGCATTGATGAAGATCACCTTCTCCAAAAATATCTAGTCATGTTCATCATTTGTTTATTTGTGTCTTGTGTAGATCTAATGTATTTGTGAATACTTGGACTAGTTGTGTTCATCCAAGCTATATGTGAATACTTGGATTAGAGTTGTGTAAATCCTTTGCACATGTGTGTGCTTGGATTTGTGTTGTGTAGATCCAAGCTACATGTGTGTACTTGTATATGTTTAGTTGAGTTGTAATAAGTTGTGTTAGTTCTTACTAAACTATAAAGTGATGTGGTTGTGTCTTGTGAGTTCTCACTAAACTATAAAGTGATGAGTAGTTGTGTTGTGTGAAGTTCTCACTTAGCTTCAAAGTTAAGAGTCGTGAAGATTGGTTCTAGCTTTTGATTAGAACTCGACATCTAGCCTTGTGTCGAAAAATTGTGAAGTAGGCATCATTGTGAAGATTAGTTCTAGCTTTGGATTAGAACTCCACATCTAGCCTTGGGTCGTATAATGATGAAGTGGGCGACGTTGTGTAGATTGGTCCTAGCTAATATTAGGTCTCGACATTTAGCTTAGTGTCGGAAAATAATGTAAGCATTGTAAGGTTTTCTCCGCCAAGAAGGGAGCTTGTGGATATAGTGGAAATGTCGAGTAAGGTGTACTCGAGGAGTGAAGTAGGTACGAGGATAGAGCCTCGTTGTCGAACCACTATATATCTTGGTGTCTTCCTACTAGGTTGTTTCTTTCCTTAATCATTACTTACATTCATTATCATTACACTTACTACATATTGTTAATGCATTAGAATTGAACCTAATCATTATGCAACTAGCTTTCAAGTAAAAGATAGTTTTTGCACTCACCTAATTGAAAGGAATTTTAATTAGGAGATAAACCGATGAGAAACTATTCAACCCCCCCCCCCCCCCCCCCCCCCCCCCCCCCTCTAGTATCTACAATTGGTATCAGAGCGATGGTGACACAAGGTCTTTGAAGTATATTGTGCTTTAAAACTTGGATCGATCCATTGTCTCCTCAAATTAGAAGGTTAAGTTGTACTAAAGTTTTTCTTTGGGTAATACATGGTTTTTACACCAAGTATAAAAAGTTATCGTCCGATCTTTTCGAATTGATTACCGGTTAAGAGTGCGACTCAGTCGTCTTTTGGAAAACAAGAAGAGTGGTTTGGTTTGATTATCTACTTTAAACTAAAAGCAAATAAATGAAAATGTCGTTGAGTAAAGTAAAAGCTTTAAAGATTAAACTAAATTGACAAGTCAAAAATAAATACTTAAAAACTTAAAGGCAAGATTAGAAAAAAAAACACTTGAACTCTTAATGAATCTAAAACTTAAAAACTTTGTAAAAACAAGAAATTAAACCCGTCGGAATGTTGCTAATCGGAATCTGATCGGAATCCATAAAAGGAATACTGGTCGGAATATACCCTAATCGGAAATGCAGTCGGATTATTAAAAGAAACTTGATGTCGGAATGAGATAAAATTACTCCAATCGGAATATCAAATAAGTCCTTCAGTCATAATATAAGAAAGGAATCCAGATCGGAATTCGTTAAACTGATGCAATCGGAATACAAGGAATCAAGTCCAATCGGAATGCTTTACAAGAAACTCACGTCGGAATTTCAAAGAATCCCCTCGATCGGAATGTTAAAACCCTAATCCGATCAAGTGATCGGAATAACAAGGTGAAAAGTGGAATGTTAATCCCTAATCCGATCAGAGTGATCGGAATGAAGGATATATACTCGGAATGACAAATCGGAAAAGGGTTTACCTTTTTCCGAATGTATGAACTCGAAAATAAGCTAAGTGATTAGCTATGTTGATAAGCTAACACCAAAACTTAACCAATTCAGTAATGAAAATAGACTAAATAAGCGTGAGTAACAACTTCTCCAAACTTTAAATAAACAATCTTTTAAATCAAACCATAAAAAATGAAACTTTTTAAGAAAGCTTTTAAAAAGTAAATAAGCTAAACATACAAATAAGCCAATAAGCACAAGGATCTTAAAGCTCAACCGTATGAAAGCTTAAGTAGGAATAAAAAGATTAAGTCACGAAAACATCAAGATCAAACACGAATCATCAATATTTCGGATCAAGAGTTAGTAAAATAAAGAAAGGTAGAAAGAGATTAAAGAACTAAAACTTAAACTTAAACTTTATTAATGAAATCAAAATACAAAAAGCTTAAACTTGAAAGATTAAAAGAAATAAAAGATGAAAAGTTAGTGAGAGAAAGTTTGGAACTTTCTTTCTCTAAAAACTAGAAAGGAAAAATGAAAAAAATAAAACTAGCTAACCACCCTCCTAATATGATTAGGAGGGTATTTATAGGCTAAGTGGGAAGTGCATGTGTGGTGTGCTTCCTTCTTTCTTTTCTTCTCGACTCGATTTAAATCTTTGTCTTTTCTCGACGTCGTCTCGGGATTTGAACTTGTCTTAATAATTTTCTTCTTTAATTTAGACTTAAGTTCTTCGACTTTATTAAACTTCTGTCTTTATACTTTTTCTTCGATAAATCTTCAGAATAGGTCTTGGACATCCGTTCTTTAAGCACTCTTGATCTCTTGACTTCGTCTTTTCTCGTTTTCTTCGATAAAAACCCGTGAAAGCCCGTGTTTTCTTCCTTTTTCATCTTTTGGTCCTAAAACACAATAAAAACACAAACCACGCATAATTCCGACTTTTACGACATAAGTTACACGTTTTTGTCTTGTTATTATTGGAAATAAGCGGTAAAAGGATAAGTGTTTTCACACTTATTAAATCCCGTACACTTGACCATTGTAATGCCCTCATGCAATGCATTAATTTTAAAGCACGGTTTACATTCTTCATCATAAATAACCCACCTTGGCCTTTATTAAATACTAAACATTTAAGGAAAATAACAAGATAGAAAACAAGTAAAGAAATCAAAGACTTACATTGGTTTTAGGCTGCCATGAACGTTTATCATCCTCAAGTTTCACGTTCCCCACACCAAGCTTAAAAACGAGATCATTGTTATTATAAGTTAGCAAACTAACACGAATTCATGTGGGCCAATTATTCACTTAGACTCCCTTATTCCTAGGTGTATCTCTTATATTTTATTTTTGTCTTGAATGATCACGAGGATTCATTGTTTGACTTATTTCGATAGTTATTTAGGCCGAAAATAAAGTGGGACGATTTAATCAATAGTTAGCTGAAGGACAAAATCTTTTAAAACTGCTTCTCGGGACCTCATAAAGTTCATATCTTGGCATAACTCGCTTCACGATTTGAGACCTTTCTCGGACCGATATTTGGCAGCGACTTCATACTTCAAATCTTTGAGAGACGTTCTTGAAATTATGGTATTCTCTTCATAATAGGAATTTCTTCACTTGAGGTTTTGAGAGATTCTTCATATTTGGACCACGACTTCTTCATTTTTCTCCAATCTTTATTTTGGACTTTGATATACAACGATCCGCCTCCTTTTAGGACTTGGATCTATTTATCCTCATACCTTGCTAGGGTCTTTTCGGATAGACTTCTCCATGATCTTTAGGGGAGTATTTGCTTTTCGTCGTGTGTCTTGATCCTTCATATTGATTTTCGACAAATGATTCTTCACATCACCTTTGGATCTTTAGCAACAAACTGTTGCCCTCATGCCTTGTTAGGGCCTTTTCGGACTCGCCAATCTTCGCTTCCCGCTTCAATAAGTTATGCGTTGGTTATGAACTCTAATTAATACCGAGCAACTTTTAAACGATCTTGGGCTAGAAGCTAAGTAACTTTTCAAATCGTACAACCTTATTTATTGCAGATAAATTTATTAACAAGCGATGGGAGAATAGGCTCATAATTAACTCACATAATTTCACGAAAGAATACCAAACTTATAATTGACTCTATCATCTCTCGTTCTCCACAATTTAAAATCTCAAAGAATGAGACTCGTGGATGCTTAGCCAATTAAATCAAAGTTTTGGGTTTTCGAGTCATCTATAGGATCTTGCAAATTCTTAGACTTTTTCAAGTTTAGAATTCGCATTTTAAAGTTCCCTTGATAAACGACTCTCTAGGATCAATTATTGGAACTTGCGAAAAGTTCTTGTTCTTAACCTGTGAGAGTTAAGACTTTCGCGTTTTAAAGTTCCCTACATAAAAGCCTAGCAAAACTTGACTTAAACACGTTAAGGATACTAGCTAGAGTAAACTTAGATAAGTAAACTCGGGTTGAGTCAAAAGATTCACAACGTTTGAAAATTAAAACCACTTTATTAAACTTTATTTTAGCAAGGAAAGAAAATAACCATAACAAAGGAAAATACAACTATACAACTAGGACAAAATAGATTAAAAAAAATTTGAAAAATGTCGAAATATCAAATTTTCCGGTTAAAATGATATAAACATTGTCCTTAATGTTTAAGCATGTGGGAGTAAACTCCCCTACACTTATGACATTATGCACTTTGTTTAAATCTTGCTAAGGAAAGGACAACGATAGTGATTTCAATGTGAACATATAAGATATGAAATATTGAATCACGAGAGTTTAGGATAGAACCGGGAAGATGGGAACACGCGATCACGGTTCGTCAAATGTCATCAAGTGTGGATCTTTGAAGCTTTAATCCCTGCACAGCACAAGAAACAAGACAACAAACACATACGGGGCTCCCCCTACACTTATTATGAAAACGGTAAATGATAGATCACGGTTGCCTCCCGAGAAGCGCTTGTTTTTGTTCACCGAGTCACGAGCCTGACTCGACCCAAAACTAGTTCATGGGAAACATGGTGAGGGATGGAATCATCTCATGAGAGATGTCCTCACCAAAGTACAACTTCACGCGCTGGCCATTCACCTTAACATTGGGCCCATTTGGCTGAGAAAGCTCAATGGTGCCATATGGAAAGACTTTGGTGATGGTGAATGGACCAGACCAGCGGCTCTTCAACTTGCCAGAGAAGATCTTCAACCGAGAGTTAAAGAGTAAAACTTGATCACCAACGTGGAACTCTCGGTTCTTAATTCTAGCATCGTGGATGATCTTGGTCTTCTCCTTGTAGATAATTGAGTTCTCTTAAGCTTCATTCCTCAGTTCGTTGAGCTCGTTGAGTTGAATCTTGCGAAGATCACCGGCTTTGTTGATGTCGAAGTTAGCCCACTTCAAGGCCCAGTACGCCTTATGTTCCAACTCGATAGGGAGGTGGCATGCTTTCCCGTACACAAGACGATAAGGTGTACAACCAATCGGCGTCTTATAAGCCGTACGGAAAGCCCACAGAGCATCATCTAACTTATCGGCCCACGCGGCACGATGCTCTCCCACAGTACGTTCCAAAACTCGCTTCAATCCACGGTTGGATATCTCGGCTTGTCCATTAGTTTGGGGATGATAAGCGGTTGAAAGACGGTGATTGACACCGTACTTAGCCAGGACTCTTGCGAATTGGTCATTGCAAAAATGAGTCCCGCGGTCACTGATTATAGCACGAGGAACACCAAATCGAGCAAAAAGTTGCTTCAAAAAGTTCAAAACCACCCTCGCATCGTTCGTTGGGAGAGCCTTAGCTTCAACCCATTTAGAAACATAGTCAACGGCTACGAGGATGTACTTGTTCCCTTTGGATGATGGAAATGGCCCCATAAAGTCGATGCCCCATACATCAAAAATTTCACATTCTTGTATGAAATGTTGAGGCATCTCATCTTTATGTGTGATCTTGCCCTGGCGTTGGCAAGCATCACAATGCTTAACCATTTCGTGAGCGTTACGATAAATGGTGGGCCAATAGAATCCAGAGTCAAACACTTTCTTAGCGGTGTAGTTGGGACCAAAGTGACCACTGGTGGGTCCTTTATGGCAAGCATCAAGGATTTGTAAAGCTGTCGGCCCATCAACACATCGACGAATGATCAGATCAGCACATTGTTTGAAAAGATAAGGGTCATTCCAGAAGTAAGTCTTAACATCTTTAAAGAACTTCTTCTTTTGTTGGGATGTTAACCCTTTGATGAGAATACCACCCGCTAAGTAGTTTGTAATGTCCGCAAACCACAGGGTGTCATCAAGATTGGAATGAATAGACATTAAGGTCTCAAGGGGAAAAGAATCATTGATCTCTTGATTCGGATGATCCCCTTGATAAGGATCCTCAAGTCTACTCAGATGATCCGCTGCTAGGTTTTCGGCTCCCTTCTTGTCACGAATTTCAATGTTGAATTCTTGAAGGAGCAAAACCCAACGAAGAAGTCTTGGCTTAGAATCTTGCTTAGTCAACAAGTACTTCAACGCGGAATGATCGGTGTACACGATGGTGGTAGAAAGGACAAGATAGGGGCGAAATTTTTCAAAAGCATACACTACAGCTAAAAGCTCTTTTTCGGTAGTGGTATAATGCAATTGAGCCCCCGTCATTGTCTTGCTAGCATAATGGATTGGTTGGAAGTGTTTGTTCACTCTTTGGCCCAAAACCGCTCCAATAGCAAAGTCGCTAGCATCGCACATCAATTCAAAAGGTAGCTCCCAATTAGGGGTGACCAAGACCGGTGCCTTAGTTAGCTTATCCTTGAGAAGATTGAAGGATTCAATACACTCTTTGGAAAAGATAAAAGGAGTATCTTTTTCCAAGAGGTGGGTCATCGGGCGAGCGATTTTAGAAAAGTCTTGAATAAATCGACGATAGAAGCCCACATGACCAAGAAAACTTCTCACACCCTTCACGGTTGAGGGTGGAGGTAATTTGGATATGACATCCACTTTAGCACGGTCCACTTCAAGACCGGCTTTAGAGATTTTGTGTCCTAGCACAATGCCTTCTTTCACCATGAAATGGCATTTTTCCCAATTCAGAACAAGGCGAGTGTCTTCACAACGCTTAAGCATGCGTTCCAAATTGGCAAGGCACGTAGAGAAGGAATCACCATAGACTGAGAAATCATCCATGAAGACTTCCATGGTTTCTTCAACCATGTCATGGAAGATAGCCATCATACACCGTTGGAAAGTCCCAGGAGCATTGCATAAGCCGAAAGGCATTCTTTTGTAAGCAAATGTTCCATAAGGACAAGTGAATGTGGTTTTCTCTTGGTCTTGGGGATCGATGGGTATTTGAAAATAACCCGAGAAACCGTCTAAGAAGCAGTAATAGTCATTACCCGCTAGACGTTCAAGCATTTGGTCCATGAAAGGAAGGGGAAAATGATCCTTTCTCGTGGCATCATTGAGTTTGTGATAGTCTATACAAACTCTCCACCCTGTAACGAGACGAGTAGGAATCAACTCGTTGTTTTCATTGGGAACAACGGTGATTCCGCCTTTCTTAGGCACACAATGGACGGGACTAACCCACGGTAAATCCGAGATAGGATAGATCATGCCCGCATCAAGAAGTTTGATAACCTCTTTTTTGATAACGTCATGGATCTTAGGATTCACCCTTCGTTGGCTTTGAATAGTGGGTTTAAAGTCTTCCTCCATGAGAATTTTATGTGTGCAAAAGTGAGGATCAATTCCACGAATATCGGAGATCTTCCACGCAATCGCTTTCTTATGATTCTTCAGCACGGCGATAAGTCGGGATTTTTCTTCTTCTTTCAGGTCCTTGCGATGATGACCGGTAACTTCTTGTTGTCTTCAAGGAAAATGTACTCGAGATGAGACGGAAGATCCTTAAGGTCTAAATCCGGAGGATTTTCGATGGACGGCGTAGTCAACTTCGGCGGTAGAGATAGCCTTAGGAGACTGTGGAGAAATATGGTCATCATTGAGAAGTTTCTCAATGGTACGGATGTCTTCATCCCAATTAGAGGGAGAATCGTCATATTGCAAATCCACATCTCCCAGAGTTTCTTCAAATTCTTTCAAGAGGAAATCACTTTCTCCAAATGGTGTTAGTGATGGAGCAATAGAGGCAACGGTCTCAATAGTGGGTAGAGAAGAAGAACCACTTTTACAAGCGTCTTTGAAATGTTCTTCACAAGCCTCATCACGAACGTCAATAGCATTAACATTCTCGTATGAATAAGGTTGCTTAGAAATCTTACCCATGTTGAATACAATTTTATCGTCAGCAACTCTCATGATTATTTCGCCCGCGGCTACATCAATGAGAGTGCGGCCGGTCCTCAAGAAGGGACGTCCAACGATTAATGGAACACGGGGGTCCATCTCATAGTCAACGACAACAAAATCCGCCGGGAAGGTGATTTTGTCAACGCCAACGAAGACGTCTTCGGCTATCCCCACTGGATAAGCAACCGTACGGTTAGCTAATTCCAAAGTCATTTTGGTGGGGACTAGCTCAGGGAGAGATAATTGCTTCCAAACACTTAAAGGCATTAAGTTTATACTAGCACCTAGATCGGCTAGGGCCATGCAATTCTCTACTCCCGGGAAGTTGCAAGGAATCAAGAAGCGACCCGGATCACCAAGTTTGGTGGGCAATTTCCTTAAGAGAACCACGGAGCAATTCTCGTTAAGTTGGGCATTAGCAATATCAAGAAGCTTTTCCTTGTCACTAAGAAGATCTTTAAACATCTTCGCATATTTAGGCATGTGAGCAAGAGCCTCAGCAAAGGAGATGTTAAAATTCAATTGTTTAAACATTTTGAGAAAGTTTGAAACTTGAATATCATCCTTGCTCTTTTGCTTCTCTTTGCTCAACCTTGAAGGATGAGGTATATCGGATGAAGAGGAAGGCTTTAGGGGAGTAGGATCACTCACAACCGCGGGTGGTGGGGGAATGGGGGTAAAAGGCAAAGGAGGTGAGGAAAGTTGTTTTTTTTCCTTGTTCACAATCACGGGTGGAGGTGTAGGAAGCTCGGGTTCCGTATAACCTTTTCCACTACGAGTGGTGATTGATTTCATCTCCCCTCTTGGATTGGCAACGGTGTTACTCGGAAGAGTACCCGAAGAAGAGGGTTGATTACCTTGGAAAAGCGAACCGATCATATCTCGTATATTATCCGCTTGAGTGCTGAAAGAGTCTCTCATGTCTGCGCGAATATCATTGCTTTCTTTTGCCATGTCATTCCTTTGCTCGGCTCGAATATTGCTCCCTTGTTTCGCCATGTCTCCCTTCAAGTTGATGAATTGACTCTGAAGATTCGTCACCATCTCTCTATTAGTCCTCATGAACGTCTCGATGTCTTGATTCAACGTCGTTGGTTGATTGAGAGGTGGAGCTTGGTAAGCTTGAGAATTTCCTTAAGGTGGGTATGGGTTTCTTTGGGATTGATATTGATTGTTAGCACGAGGTTGGGATTGGTTATTTCGGTTATAGCTTTGTTGTTGGTTTTGGTTTTGAGGAGTAAAACCGGGTGGTGCAAGATAGTTGTTTGAACGATAACTTAGCAAGTTACGGTCTCCTTGAGGACTAGCTTGATAGCCTCCCGTGGGATAAGTACCGTATGCCGCGTTAACGTTTTCACAAAGATTGCCTTGAGTAGAAGGACAATCATTGTAAGAATGAGGACCACCACATGTGTCACAAGAAATAGCAACGGCTTTAGCTTGTTGAGTGGTGTTATTAGCCAAAATTTGCATACTTTTGCTCATTTCGATAATGGCTTGTTCCATGGCGGACATGTCGGTGGTGGAAGAAGTAGATGAAACATTGACTCTCGGATTAGATCTTGAGGATGCGGATGAATCCCAATTCTTGTGGTGAGTAGTCATGTTTTCAATCAACTCTCTACACTCCTCCGGTCTCCTTTTCATAAAAGTACCACCGGCGGCGGCGTTGATCGTGTCACGATCACAAAAAGTGAGACCATTGTAGAAAGTATCGATGAGAGTGACGGGGAGCATGTTGTGATTTGGACAACGGTCGATCAAATCATTGTATCGTTCCCAAGCATCAAAGAGCGATTCATCATTGTCTTGCATGAATCCACTAATTTGGTTACGAAGGCTCGTGACCATGGATGGTGGAAAGTAGCGCGACAAAAATCGTTGAGTCATGTCGTCCCAAGTATGAATAGAATTCTTTGGGAGACGGTCAAACCATTTTTCGGCATGGTGGGAAAGCGTGTGTGGAAAAAGTTGAAGGCGAAGTACATCCATAGAAACACCGGGCATCTTCATGCTTTGAGTCATGGTAATGAATTTGTCGAGGTGCTTGCTGGAATCATCATCCGGCAATCCGCGAAATGGATTAGTTTGCACTTGTTGGATCATGTGATGCTTCAATGAAAACTCCTGAGCCGTGATTTGCATCGGCGCAATCGGTCCTCCACGCCCGTTCATGGTGGGTTGACATAATTCTTCCATTGTTCGTAAATCGGGTAGGGAGCATTGTGGTTGTTGTTATTGTTATTCAAATTGGGTAGAGGTGGGTTATTATTGTTGTTATGAACACCAGCCATATCTAAATCTTCATGAGTCTCGGGCTCAGAATAATTTGAAGATCTAGTACGCATACACCTGCAGAAGAAAAATATACAGAGAGAATATCTATATAATCTTTTTGGGGCAAAACCTTAGGAAAAGAATTGCTTTTTATGATTTTTCAATGTTTTTGTAGTTTTGAAAAGTTTTTAAATTTTTATGGATTTTTGAAAATCTTTAGCAAGGAAAATAACGTTCCTAAAAGAACGGATCTCCAAAATGCAACACGTCTCTCACAAAAAACCGTTAATCTTAACGAAAAGAGCCGGCAGCGGCGCCATTTAATACATGGTTTTTACACCAAGTATAAAAAGTTATCGTCCGATCTTTTCGGATTGATTACCGGTTAAGAGTGCGACTCAGTCGTCTTTTGGAAAACAAGAAGAGTGGTTTGGTTTGATTATCTAATTTAAACTAAAAGCAAATAAATGAAAATGTCGTTGAGTAAAGTAAAAGCTTTAAATATTAAACTAAATTGACAAGTCAAAAATAAATACTTAAAAACTTAAAGGCAAGATTAGAAAAAAAACACTTGAACTCTTAATGAATCTAAAACTTAAAAACTTTGTAAAAACAAGAAATTAAACCCGTCGGAATGTTGCTAATTGGAATCTGATCGGAATCCATAAAAGGAATACTGGTCGGAATATACCCTAATCGGAAATGCAGTCGGAATATTAAAAGAAACTTGTTGTCGGAATGAGATAAAATTACTCCAATCGGAATATCAAATAAGTCCTTCAGTCGGAATATAAGAAAGGAATCCAGATCAGAATTCGTTAAACTGGTGCAATCGGAATACAAGGAATCAGTTCCAATCGGAATGCTTTACAAGACACTCACGTCGGAATGTCAAAGAATCCCCTCGATCGGAATGTTAAAACCCTAATCCGATCAAGTGATCGGAATAACAAGGTGCAAATTGGAATGCTAATCCCCTAATCCGATCAGAGTGATCGGAATGAAGGATATATACTCGGAATGACAAATCGGAAAATGGTTTACCTTTTTCCGATTGTATGAACTCGAAAATAAGCTAAGTGATAAGCTATGTTGATAAGCTAACACCAAAACTTAACCAATTCAGTAATGAAAATAGACTAAATAAGCGTGAGTAACAACTTCTCCAAACTTTAAATAAACAATCTTTTAAATCAAACCATAAAAAATGAAACTTTTTAAGAAAGATTTTAAAAAGTAAATAAGCTAAACATACAAATAAGCCAATAAGCACAAGGATCTTAAAGCTTAACCGTATGAAAGCTTAAGTAGGAATAAAAAGATTAAGTCACGAAAACATCAAGATCAAACACGAATCATCAATATTTCGGATCAAGAGTTACTAAAATAAAGAAAGGTAGAAAGAGATTAAAGAACTAAAACTTAAACTTAAACTTGATTAATGAAATCAAAATACAAAAAGCTTAAACTTGAAAGATTAAAAGAAAGAAAAGATGAAAACTTAGTGAGAGAAAGTTTGGAACTTTCTCTCTCTAAAAACTAGAAAGGAAAAATGAAAAAAAATAAAACTAGCTAACCACCCTCCTAATGTGATTAGGAGGGTATTTATAGGCTAAGTGGGAAGTGCACGTGTGGTGTGCTTCCTTCTTTCTTTTCTTCTCGACTCGATTTAAATTTTTGTCTTTTCTCGACGTCGTCTCGGGATTTGAACTTGTCTTAATAATTTTCTTCTTTAATTTAGACTTAAGTTCTTCGACTTTATTAAACTTCTGTCTTTAGACTTTTTCTTCGATAAATCTTCAGAATAGGTCTTGGACATCCGTTCTTTAAGCACTCTTGATCTCTTGACTTCGTCTTTTCTCGTTTTCTTCGATAAAAGCCCGTGTTTTCTTTCTTTTTCATCTTTTGGTCCTAAAACACAATAAAAACACAAACCACGCATAATTCCGAATTTTACGACATAAGTTACACGTTTTGGTCTTGTTATTATTAGAAATAAGCGGTAAAAGAATAAGTGTTTTCACACTTATTATTGGGAAAAACTATTTTTTGTTGAAAATAAGCCTTTTAAGTTGATAATATTGCATCCCATTTAGATTAGTAGTATTAATGCATTTTTAGATTTACTCTTGAAATGTATCTACTAGTTTGCATCTTGTTATGTGTAGGTACTCGTGAAGATGGATCATTCAATTGATTGTGGATTGAGTTACTTACACTTGTAGAAGACTCATCTTATTTGGTTTCCAACTTCATTGAATGATGATATCAAGAGGGATAGGAGTGATACTAGTCCTTGAAGACTTAGTAGTCACTATTAGTCATAGTTGGGCTTTGCATTGGTTCCTTGAAAGCTTGGAATGCAATTTGTGGCCAAGGTACGTTTTCGTTCTTCCACACGCCCTATTGATCATTCTTTTGATCATTATTTGACTATATGCTTGTTCTTAGCATCCTTGCCTTGGCATTTGTTTGTGGTTTGTGATTCTTCCCTTTTTCCCTCTCAAACCTTCATTGCTTGGATACTTGACTCACTATGGAGATGTAGGGTGAGTTAGTAGAAGCTTAAAATATCAAGCATGATTTCTATGGTTTGCACCCTTATGGTTAGTAGGCCCAATATCATGTGTAACTTGTGCAATTAAGCTCATCTCTAGGATGATTAGTGAATCCCTTGAGATACCAAACTACTCCATTAAGTTGTAGGTGGATTTTTCACATTTGGAATTGAAATATTCCAAGGATATTGTTATTGTTAATCCTAGCAATAATTATCCGATCATGTGGGAGAGAAAGTGAATCTATACTTTGCTCATGTTTTGAAATAGAATAAGACTACTCTTGAAAATGATCTTATTCTATGCATCAAAATTGCTTGGTATTATTCATTACCAAAGCCGTTTAGACTTTCGCCGGAAAGGCACGTCTTAAACTACTATAGATGACACAAGCTCTTCGTCTCCTCGATTTGAAGAATGTCATTTGTCTCTTGAGCAATGTTCTTGGTCTTGATTTACCTCCCTTGACTCCTCTCCCCTTTGCTTCTTTGCTACGAGTAGTCGTTTGTCCGTTTTGGTCTTTTCCTATCTCGATTCAACTCGTAGTCCTTCAATAAAGCATTATTACCTAGTGTTGTGGTGATTCAATGATATCCTAAAAGGTTTAAGATATATTTTTAAGTACTTTAAAAATTTGGTTTTCAAAAATTCTTTGTTTTTCTTTGATAAAAACCGGCCACTGTAGGAGGTTCCTTATCACGCGCGGCTCAAATGCGCGGTTCCTTATCGATAAGGAACCGCGGGCAGAAACTTTGCCAAAGCGCAAATTTTATTAAAATACCCCTTTTCAAACAAAACCTTCTCTCTCCTTCACACACACAACGACGTGTTCCCTTGGTTTTCCACCATTGTTGTTTCTTCAAAAACCTTCAATCACTTAAGATTAATTGATTCCAAGTTGTGGGTTTCACTCATCCATCATCCAAGATCAATTAATTGTAAGTCATTTCTTTTGATTTCATCTAAATTGTTCTAGGGTTCATACATTCATAATTGGGGATTTTTAAAATTGACATTGAATTAGAACCTTACTAGGAATAAGAGTTGACATAGTATTGTTGCTACGATTCCTTAGGTTCATATTCATTAAGATTTCACTAAAACCCACTTGTAGAACAAATCCGAATTTTAACTAAATATTTTTGGTTAATTGATGGAATTATTATGAACCCATGAACAAGTTGATAATGGCATTGTTGAATGCTTACCTAAAAACCTTGTTTTGAAAAACCAATGTTCAAAGTTCATTGTTGATCTTACATGATCAATATGTTATTGTCAATAATGAACTAGGTACATTGTGAGTATGAGAATGATAAGGATTAAACCTTTTTTGTCAAGATATTGACGAAATACATTCTCATATTTTTTATTCTTAGCCTATATGTACATATGCGTGATTGGACAAATATTTGTTTTGTATTTAGGTATAAATCATGCCTTCAAGATATCAAAAAGATCACCAAGACACTAGACAATATATGACTAACCTTGCCGACTTTTGTCTCTCAACTCAACTTGCCCACACCTATCGTTCCCTTCAAACTCGTTGTTTCCACGAGGGTAGAGTTGTCCAAGAGGACATTAGGAATTATGCTTACATAAAGTCTATGTTTAAACAAATTGGGTTCGATTGTTTGTTATACATAGAAGAGGACATTTACCACCAATTCCTCTTGGAGTTCTTTAGCACTTATTCTCTCATTATGGAAAATGGTAGAATGTTTGTTAGGTTCATCTTGAATGGTCAACTCATTCAATACTCTCTCGAAGCCTTTGGTCAAATTCATGGTGTGCCATTTGAGGGCACTTGTCGTTTCACGGATAAATGGAATCTTGAGGCTCTCCTTGAGTCCAACGATTGTCCTCCAAATGACCACTTGGAAGTTGACCTTGACTTCATCCTTGACATCATTTCCAAAGAGCGTAATGGAACCGTTGTAAGAAGACTTTATACTAAAAGATGTTCGGTGAAACGTCATGAGGTTCTCTTAAGCGACCTTAATGATGATATGGTCCAATGGGCCAACATCCTTAGGGAAAATGTGCTTTGTCTTGGTGGTAACCGGGATCATGTTCCGGCATGTTTAGTGCATATGATATTTTGCATCTTTACCGAAACCAAGTACAATTTAGCATATTTTATCGCTCGACGAATCAATTATGCTATCTCCAAGCCAAAAACAAACCTCCCTTATGTCATGCCCCTTACTCGCCTCTTAAAAAGGGTTGTTCGTGACTTTCCTAATCTCGATCTTTCTCGCTTTCAACCGGTTCAACGGGTAATGTTACCTATTCAAGAGGTATATGAAAGAAAGCCTAGAAGTGATAGAGGTTCAAGAAAAGACGACCAACAAGAGTCCGATGATGAGGACACTTTTATGCCAACAAGTGATGGTGATGGCATAGGTACAAGTGCTAATTTCGGCTCTTCGAGTAACTCCCACCCATCCACCAACTCATTCATGGACGGGTTAGAAGACCTATCTCCTCCTCCTCACCATGCTACTAGTGAAATTCCGGAGAACCTTAGTCTTGAGGATGCCTATCGGTCAAATCTTAGAACAACAGGCGAGTTGCATGATCATCGAGTAGAGTCAAGAGGTGGATTCAAGTACTTGGGAAAATTGATCAAAGGACTTGGCAAGAATAAGAGATGATGACTTGGATTTGATTCATAATGAACATGTTGTTGCACATGTTTTATGGTGTTGAACTTATCTTTTATTATTATGTGTGTATTAACTATTACTACCTGTTTGGATTACTAACTATTTTAATCCTTAATTAACTATGTAATCGATCTTTCGATTTACATAGCTTTGTGCATAATTTGTGTTTGTTAGCTTCCTAGATTGTGACTTATAGTTAACTTTGGCTTGCTATTTACTTGTGTAAAATGGACTAACCAAAGTTTGAGGAAGTGCACATTTTTGACACCAGTGGTCGCGGTTCCATATCGAATCCGCGGTTCCTTAGCGATAAACAACCGCGGACCTACATGTAGAACCGCCTGTCATTATTTCGACGGAATCTTTGCTTTACACTATTTTTCTTAATCTGTGTAAAACTTTGATAAAATTTTTGCAAAAAACTGCACTTTCCTAAACTAGGCTACCTAATTTCATTGTTCACATAAAATGATTTTAACCTATTACTAGTTTGGATCATCCCCTTCTCTTCTTAAACCCTTAGTTGTTGATTGTGTTCTTCATCCCTTCAAATCTTCTCTAAACCTTAACATACAACCATGGTATCAACTAGAACATCCAATTCCTCCAAAACTTCCTCATCCAAAAGAAACCTTAAGATGAAATTCAAGTTTCCTAAACTTGGCTCTCCATCTTCTCACAAACCAAAAAGTGAAGCCTCAACTATTCTCATCTCTTCATCACTTTCACCACCACTTGCTTCATGGAAGACAAACTCAACCCGTGGTACTAACCATTCGCATGGTTCTACCTCTTCTTCATTCCAATCAAGAATTAATGAGTTTTCCTCACCACTCACTTCTAGTCCTCCCTTAAATGTGAATGCTTAACCTCAACCTCATCAAAGAATTCCCTTTGTTTTTAGCCTCTTCCTTTCACTCCACCAAATTAACCCATCTCGCCCATATCACCCTTGGATACCATACCTTCTCCACATCCTCCTCCCTCTAACACTCCACTCTTGGGTGTTCCCATTTCCCGTTTCTTAGGTGATCCACACTTGTTTGATTTCTTCATGCACAATGGAACCAATTGTCCTTGTTGCTTGAACAACTTCCACCTCATTAATATCCTTAGGTTGGAGATGATTGGGGCTCACATCAAGTTGCAAAGCTTTTTGTTGGACTTATTTGCCAATCCTCCTCCTCTTAGGAGATTAATGATGATTTTTAAATCAAATGTTTTTAAAAGAAGGTCAAGCCAAAGAGGACTATGAATTCAAGACCTAGTTTAGATAACTTTGTAGTAGTTAGTTGTCATTTTATTTATTGTATTTCTTTTCTTTTCCCTCATGATTTTCTCATGTGGATGATCTATGGATTTATTTTTATGTGCTTTAACCTATGTGATCACATTAATCAACTTCAATTTATTTAAAAGTGAACCTAAATTTATCACAACCTCTAAAAACTTGACTTAAAATTGGATCAAAATGTTATCTATATATTTTGTAACCGTTTTTCAAGACATTCTTCGTGAATGTGTTGCTTTTATGCAACCCTAGCATACTCTAGGGCTAAATAAGGTAAAAATCCAAGATTTGCAAAATTTTGAAAAAGTATTATTTTTCTCCAAAACTTTTGAAAATCATGGTTTGATGTCCCCTGGACGCGGCTCCTTAGCTCCCAGGTGGCTCCATATCGATATGGAACCGCGGGCTCTATTAAAGAACCGTATACAGGAAAGCCGTTCTTGGCTTATTTTTGGTTTTTCTTCTTTGACCACTGTTTTGGTTAAGATTCTTTGTTTACCCAATTTGGCTAAACATTCCCTAAAACCTTTTATTTTCATTTCAAATCTTTGCCTTGTCTATTTTCTTTAAATTCTTCTCTTTTGGGAGTTCTTATCTTCATCCCCCATAATGCCTAATTCTTCCATTCCTAACCTTGACATTTCTTTGTCACAATCTTCTCAACCTAAAGCTTCTTCTTCTAAGCTTTTAAAGAAACTGAAAATGTCGGTTCGACCCGTTTGGATCAAAATGAACAAGAATCCTCATGATTCTTCTACTCCAAAATCCTCCAAGAATTCCTCTTTCTCTCCGATTCAATATTGGAGTGAGACTTACTCTATAAATCCAATTACCAGAGAAAAGAAAACTCTTCCACCACTACCTAAACCTTTCAACTCTCCTCAACTCAATGACCTATCTTCTTTCCCTAATCTTACTAGGCATTGTGAAAACATCTATTATCCATTATCTCCCTCTCCACCAAACTCTAATTTTGATGGACCTCCCCCATCTAACGACTTTGTTTTGCATCATGGTTCCTCGTGTTCTTGTTGTCGTTTTCAACAAATTGAACTTGCTCATATCTATGACAAGCTAAATTTCCTTGAATTCCTCCTCACTCGACCTCCTCTCAAAGTTTTCGTTCCCGTGAACAAAACTTCGAATGATGCTTCGTCGTCTTTCTTTTCCAACTAAGGCACATTTTTTACTTTAGTTGTTTGAGTCAATAAAACTTAAGCAATCTTGGAAGATTATCACTATTAGAGTAGTTTATTCTTTGTGGTTTATTTTCCATATTTTTTGCTTTAAATATTCATATTGTGTGTATGAATATTTCCCTTGTATGTTATTTCATATTTGTGTAATATGAATGTTATGTGTGTTATCTTTCCCACTAATTCTATTTCACACATTTGTTAAAGAGTTGATCATGGTTAAAACTTAAACATAATTATGGGTGATTCCATAAATTCTAAATTTTAACCCCTTGACATTTTAATCATCTTTGATTGGTTTGGATGTTTCTTTTGTTCCTTTATTCCACCAATTAAACTATGATGTTATCAATACACACTCTTTGGACATACTTAGCAAATGCTTGCTTCTAATTTGAGATTTCTTTTCCTTCTCCCTCTCAAGTTAGTTAGTAGGTAGTGCACATACATACATTGGTGTTTCTTTTCTTTCTTCTAACCTTTGTGTAGCATGTCAACTTAGCTCATTTACTTGGTGCCCCAAGCAAGGGGGAGTAAGCACCAAGGGGGAGCTACTAGCAAAGTCCGGTCTTTTCTTCTTCAAAGACTTGTGCTAACCTTTTTGCTTCGACAAAGGGGGAGAAATGATAGTGATAAACTCGTTAATAATTCGAATAAACTTGTATTTTACGTAAATGAGTTTATAGTTTGTCGTAATCAAAAAGGGGGAGATTGTTAATGCAAATCAATACCTAAAAACATTGTTAGTATTAATTAATATTTCTTAGTTTTGATCATGACAAATTACAAAGACATTTATTGTCAAACATGATCATAAAACGAATTATCTAATAAACACTATCATCAAGGTAATAATCATTACACTAACATATCTTAATCATGCTTAGTGATCATAAAAGTGATTAGCCTTAAAACTCACTTTTGTCAAATGTAACAAAAGATTTTTAAAAAACTTTATTTTTAAGAAAATGTTTTATTAAAACGAAAATGTAAATTTGAATATGGCATATTCCAAATGCCATAAGAATATCCTTTGAAGGTTTAAACAGCCTCAGATATTTCAAATTCACTAAAAGACAAAAAGGAGCGGAGTCTACTCTCCACGGTTCCTAAAGTGCCTACGCGGTTCCCTATCTATAAGGAACCGCCTGGGTAGTTAAGGAACCGCCCCAGATAGCAGTTGGCATTTGTCTTCTATAAATAGTGGATCAATCTACATTTTCATTAACCCTTTTTGGACATATCTTTCAGTCTTCTTTCTCCTATCTAATCCTAGTCATTTGTAAATGATCACTTAATGTGTTAAGTATGTTTACTTATGATTATCCTCTTGACCTCCTTCTTTACCTTTTCCAAATAGAAGATCACTCACACACTTGTGATGTGATTAAATATGAAGCATTGATGAAGATCACCTTCTCCAAAAAGATCTAGTCATGTTCATCATTTATTTATTTGTGTCTTGTGTAGATCCAGTGTATTTGTGAATACTTGGACTAGTTGTGTTCATCCAAGCTATATGTGAATACTTGGATTAGAGTTGTGTAAATCCTTTGCACATGTGTGTTCTTGGATTTGTGTTGTGTAGATCCAAGCTGCATTTGTGTACTTGGATATGTTTAGTTGAGTTGTAATAAGTTGTGTTAGTTCTTACTAAACTATAAAGTGATGTGGTTGTGTCTTGTGAGTTCTCACTAAACTATAAAGTGATGAGTAGTTATGTTGTGTGAAGTTATCACTTAGCTTCAAAGTTAAGAGTCGTGAAGATTGGTTCTAGCTTTTAATTAGAACTTGACATCTAGCCTTGTGTCGGAAAATGGTGAAGTAGGCATCGTTGTGAAGATTAGTTCTAGCTTTTGATTAGAACTCGACATCTAGCCTTATGTCATAAAATGGTGAAGTGGGCGACGTTGTGTTGATTGGCCCTAGCTAAGATTAGGTCTCGACATTTAGCTTAGTGTCGAAAAATAATGTAAGCGACGTTGTAAGGTTTTCTCCGCCAAGAAGGAAGCTTGTGGATATAGTGGAAATCTCGAGTAAGGTATACTCGAGGAATAGAGTAGGAATGAGGATAGAGCCTCGTTGCCGAACCACTATAAATATTAGGTTGTTTCTTTCCTTACTCATTACTTACATTCATTATCATTATACTTACTACATATTGTTAATGCATTAGAATTGAACCTAATCATTTGCAACTAGCTTTCAAGTAAAAGATAGTTTTTGCACTCACCTAATTGAAAGGAATTTTAATTAGGAGATAAACCGATGAGAAACTATTCAACCCCCCCCCCCCCCCCTCTTTCTAGTTTCTACACCTCTGTCTTGGGAAAACTATCTGTTATCTCAAATTCTTCATTTGTAATATCTGGGTTTGCTCCAAAGACGGATGGGAAGGATAGGTTACTACAGATTCGTCCCAAAACAGTTATTCAAGCACAAAGCACAAATGTGATCAAACCAGGGATGTATAGATTGACCACCAAACCCACACAAAACAAAGATAGTCAATCGCCTCAGATTTCTAGAAACACTAATAGACGTGTGTCTTTTACTACAGAAGTAGTCCCCACTGCTAGTGTTAGTCGGCCTAAGCTTAAGCGCACTCAACTGAATGATAAGGTCTGGCAAAACAAGAGTTAAGGGAAGATGGAGAAAGTAGAAGACCACCCTAGGAATTTGAATGTTTCTAACTATAAAACATCTATAATCGCATGTCATGACGATTTGAATGAGTCGACTGTTTTGAATTCTTTAAATGTTAAGTTTGTTTGTGTGAAATGTGGAAAATGTGTTAATGTTGATCATTCTATGTGTGCTATGAATAATGTCAAAGGCGTAGATACTAGAACTAAGAAGCAAATTACGATGCTTATTAGTTGTAGTAAACCCAAACGCAAAGTGAACCATTCTGGTGCAACCCCCCATAAGAAAAGTAATGCATCAGACTCCACTAATAAGAACACTAGATGCCGAATTAGGGAATTATATGAGTTTGCTAGCAAGTCTTGGAAAGGGTGGTTTGCTAATCAATGCCCTCCAGGATATAAATGGGTGCCTAAGGTTAGAACAAAAAATCCAATTTAGCAAATGCTCCATCGTGCTCTAATTTTTCTACAGGTGATCGAAATAATTCTCTTCATACTGGACTCCGGGTGCACGAAGCATATGACGGGGAATCTTAAGCTTCTAACCAACTTCGTAGAGAAGTTCCTGGGTACGGTCCGATTCGGAAATAATCAATTTGCACCGATCCTAGAATATGGAGATTTGGTTCAGGGGAATATCACGATCAAAAGGGTATAATACGTCGAAGGGATCAATCACAATCTTTTCTCGGTTGGTCAATTCTGTGACGCAAATTTGGAGGTTGCATTTAGAAATAAGACATATTTTGTTCATGATTATGATGGGAACGATTTACTCACCAGTTCACGGGGTACAGATCTTTACACAATTTCGCTTCAAGACACAACTTCCACAACTCCAATTTATTTTATGGCTAAAGCTTCAACGACTCAAGCATGGTTATGACATCAACATCTATCTCATCTCAATTTTGATACCATCAACTTGCTTTCCAAGAAAGATATTGTGCGAGGCCTTCCAAGCTTGAAATTCATCAAAGATCATCTTTGTTCTTCTTGTGAGCTTTGTAAAGCTAAACGAAGTAGTTTCAAGACAAAGACTACACCAAGCTCTAAAGGACCGTTAGATCTTATTCATATGGATTTGTGTGGTCCTATGGGTGTTCAAACTATCAATGGGAAGAAATACATTCTGGTTATTGTCGATGACTACCCAAGGTACACGTGGACTTTCTTCTTGAGATCCAAGGATGAAACACCCCAAGTTCTCATCAACTTTGTTAAGTAGATACAACGTGGTCTTCAAGCTCAAGTAAGAGTGGTACGTACTGTCAGGGGCACGGAATTCTTGAATTCAACTCTAAAGAATTATTTTGAAGCCGAAGAGATTGAACATGAAACATCTATTGCTAGAACACCTGAACAAAACGACGTTGTTGAAAGACGAAACCGTATTATAGTTGAGGCTGCTCGAACATTATTATCCGCTTCTAAACTATCACTATTCTTTTGGGCCAAAGCCGTGTCAACCGCATGCTACACACAAAACCGTTCCTTAATTATTCTAAGACACGAAAAGACACCATACCACATAATTCATGATCGTAAACCTTCACTCAACATTTTCATGTTTTTTGATGTACGTGTTACATAATCCGCGATGGTGAAAATCTAGATAATATGAAAGAGAAAGGTGATGCATGTATTCTTGTGGGATATGCAACTCAGTTTAAGGGATATAGGGTGTACAACAAGAGAACAAAATTGATAGGCGAGACTATTCATATCAGATTTGATGAATTGCAAGAAGTGACACTTGAACAAAGCATTTTAAGTCCCGATCCACAACGACTAAAGACTTCTGTGCACAACTGCACGGAACTTTGAACTCAAGACCACAACAATGCACTGTCAAGTTCAAAGCTGGTTCAAAATGTTCCAAGAGCAGATATGACAGTCGACACGACAATTGAAGAGTTGGAAATGTTATATGGACCAATGTTTGATGAATATTTCACGGGGGAGAAACATGTTGTATCAAAGTCTTCTATTGTCACTCATGATAAGAATGATGATACCGATCATCGTCAACAAAAGGATACAACTTCATCTATTTCAACACGGGTTGTTGCATATTTACCTCCTCAGAATATCACATCAACAATCGATGCTACAACATCCACAACTACTGTCATTCCTCCAGCGAACATAAATCAAGCAGACGATGCATTATCTGACGATGACAATTTTCACAATCCATTCGGTACATCGGTACACAAATCTAGAGAGTCTTCTACTCGCCATGTTGATCCGTGAAATATGCATACGTTCTACCAACGACACCCGTCAACACATCATTGGACCCGAGATCATCCTTTGGTTCAAGTAATTGAAAACCCTTTATAGCCCGTTCGCACGAGACGACAACTAGAAACTGATGTCGATGTTTGTATGTTCGCGCTCGCCGTGAGTACAATTGAACCGAAAAACATCAAAGAAGCCATGGCTGATCATGCTTGGATTGAATCGATGCAAGATGAACTTCTTCAATTTGAAAGACTTAAAGTCTGGTGTAACACCTGGTAATTTTCCCTACTTTGTAAAATGACTATTTTACCCTTTGACTTTTTATTTAGTCAACTATGTGATTTAACTATGTTGGAACGGGGGGTTATCCCGCGTTTTCTGAAAAACTGTTTGCTGACGAGTAATGACCTGACACTGTGCTCAGTCATTATTCTGAACATTTTCTGTGAACCTGACCAAAGTGATGAGACGGTCAATGAATTGACGATAATCCATGAGATTATTCGTTATCTATGAATTATGTGCTTAACTGTTTAATTTCTAACAGCGTGATCGTATTTTCTTAAGCAGCGTATTTAAATATTTCTGTATATGTTTATATGCCTGTATTTTAGTATTTTTGCTATTTATAGTAATAAATCGTATTTACTATGAATATTTAATTAACGTATCGCGTTTTTGTATTTTATGTCGTTTTTACGTTTAACCGTCGTTAACATGCATAAAATACTTTATAAGCTATAAAATGTCAGTTTTCGTCGAAAAATCGTAAATTTAATATATTTCGTCAAATTTTTAAGTTTTACGTAATTTTAAACTTAACTATATACTTTTTGATATTTACCTAAAACTAACTAACCTTTTTACCTTAAACCTTTTAACTAGTTACTATAGTAAAATTTTTGAATAATTTACCCCATGTGGGACCCCCATAACCGGCCAAACAACATCACACATGCAAGATACACCAAATTTTTACTCCTTACCCTTTTAAGCTTAACTTACAAGCCCTTACAACATTTAACTTATTATCCATATTAACCCTAACTTCACCACACACTTATTCACTCATTTCACTTCAAAAAAACACACATCTCTCTCTTTCTCTCTCAAAACACACGGCACACAAACACTCTCCATTTTCCACCATTGTTGATTTCTTAAAGCTCCATTTTAAGAAGAATTAACACAAAATAAATACACCCTAGAGTTTGTACAAGCATAAAGAAGAATGGTTTTTCTTGGTTTGTTGATTTGAGTAGTTTTTGGGTTGAAGTTATAGAAGTAGAGTTCTTGTTGATTATTAGTGGCTTAGAGCGTAGATCGGGTCGTTGTGATTACGTAGAGTCGTTACTCAAGGTTACTTCTTAAACCTTTTTCATCTTTTCATTTTTCATGCATAATCTTTGTAGATCTATGCATGCATGTTACTCATCAACTATTTTCTTGAAATAAAATGATAAAAACTATTTTTGGTCATGAAATATTTTAGATCTATGAAAACTATGTGTGGATCTATTAGATCCATGCATGAAAATGGTTTAATTGAAAGACTTGTGAAAATATAAGTATGTATATTTTTAGATTTGTGAACTTGAAGTAAAATCTTTGATTTTGATGGTGTTTATGAATAATTGGAGGAAACTGGTAGTGTTACTACTAGTGGTTACGCTTGAAAATGGTCGAAAACGAGTTTTTACGAAAAACATACAATCTGTCTGATTTTTATAAGAGGCGTAGAGGGTCGTAAAATTTGTTTTGACACTAGTTTACTACGATATTATAAAAATATAAGTTAATACCTTCGTTTCGATATATTATGGGCTAAAAACAGAGCTAAAACGAGTAAGATATGGTCGTTTAAATTTCGTTGTCGGAAAACTTAATTTTTGTGAAAAACACTATAATGTGTTTGCTGTCTAGATTTTTAAAGTGGTCGAAACGACGTTTTCGAGTCAAACGGAGTTGTTTTAAGTGTCGAAATGGTTACTAAAAGTTGTATATGAATGTCGGACTCGTTTTGTAAAACGGGATTAGCGCGAAATGTGAATACTTAGTGTACCGTTAAAAGTTTGAACGTTGGAAGTGGAAATTGATACTATTGCGGAAAATGACTTGTTGAAACATTGTGATTGAGAAAATGTTGAAAATAGGGGTTTTAGGACGAGAATTGAGTACTTACTAAAAATGGCAAATTTTTATGTGACGCCGAAAGGCTGTCGAATTTTCGTTAGAAATCGTGTTGGAAAATTTATTAAGATAAATTTTGGTAAATTAAAATTTACGCCGAAAGGCTGTCGAAATTTCGTCGAGTCAAAAATAAATATTTTTGCCTAAGTATATATATACTATAATGTTATAACGATATGATATTTACAAGTCACGATTTTAACAACAAAATATATATATGATTGATGAGTAACGTACGTGACGAACTATTGTGACTTATTTGCTAGCGCCTAAACTATAGTATTATATTTAGGTTGTTGCTAGGGTTGCTCGCTACTATTTGATCATACTTGTGCGGTTTGAATCGTTGCTTGAGGTGAGTTTATAGATCCCTATTAAACTGTTTTTATATGTTTAATGTTTTGGGATGTGATAAATGCTTTGATGCTTGCTTCTGGACGCAAGTAAAACTTGATTTCTGTGAACGCTTTGTGAACACTATTTATGAGATAGCTTAAGTTGCTTTAGCCATAGTCCCCACTATCGTGAATCGTTAGTTACTCTGCTGGAGTAAGCTCTTATGTTACGGATAGATCTATTAAGGGTTGACAACCTCCACTCGAGCATTCTGACGTCGGACGAGTGTTTACCATTTGTATGAACGGAGTCATCTTGGCTAGGTACTCCATTGGGGCGAAATTTATGTATGCAATCTATTGTATGCACTGGATCACTAGTTTCGATGTCACGAGCTTAGCTATCATAAATATTGTGAACACCCAATTTATCCTACACTTGACACTATATCTCCTCTAGTTGCACGTGTACATGAAATGAAATCTGAAATTGAATGACTATGAACTTTTACTTGAAACCTATATTCTCACCAACTTTATGTTGACCCAATTTAGAATTTATCTCAGGTAATTGATGATGAGTTGTATCTGCTGTGTTAAGTACTTGGAGTCCGCATGCATTTCTTGGCTATCTTCGGACATTTATTTACTTATGCTTTTAAACTGTTATCTCGTTGATGTTTAAAACTTTTACATTCCGCTACACTATCTTTTGAAACTGAGACCTTTTGTAATGTGATGCTTTTAATTTAAATTCAACGAGGTATTTTTATAAAACGTCTCATTTAGAGTCGTTCTCTTGTACCTTGAACTATGATACAATGACGTAACAGCCCCCGAGCTTCACCGCTTGCGCATATCACATTTTGGGGTGTTACAGAATCTGTAATCAGAGCCTTGGTTATAGAGAACTAGGTTTGCATCTTAGGCCTAGACTATAACCGATGTGGCTACTTGTTACTCTGTATATATATGTGTACTACGTAATGTATTACGTAGGATAACACTATAAGTAATATGTAATATATATTATGTAATATATATTATGTAATACGTAATATGTATTATATACATATGCATTTCGCTGATTTGCATACTTTAATTTCTATACATGATTATTTCATGCATACCCTACAACTGCTTTAATACGCATTTTGGTT
The DNA here is from genome assembly GCA_025667525.1 of Glebionis coronaria. Taxonomy (NCBI): domain Eukaryota; kingdom Viridiplantae; phylum Streptophyta; class Magnoliopsida; order Asterales; family Asteraceae; genus Glebionis; species Glebionis coronaria. The sequence goes on from CM046879.1 coordinate 280,280,760, forward strand.
GTTGCAGGTTATGTCGTCATCTACTGTTACTTACCAGCCCGACTCTGCTGACGAAGAGTGGGAAGACGAGATTGAGATGATACCGGATCATGTTGAGCCGGAAAATGACCCAGAGGAGGCTGATCCTGAGGAGGAAGGTGCGGAGCATGACCCTGACGAGGATCCGGAGGAGGATGATGAGGGTGAGCCTGCTGTGTTGTCTGATACTTCCGATATTGTTGATGGGATGCCACCTGTTGTGCATCGTACTTTGATCGAGTGGGTTAGTGGTAGTGAGGACGATGAGGATGATGAGGATGACGTGGATGGTATTGAGGTAGATCACGAGGGTGATGAGGGTATGGATGGACATGAGGTAGGTCATGAGGATGATATGGATGGTGTTGAGGTAGATCATGAGGGTGATGATGATATGGATGGATATGAGGTAGATCATGAGGATGATGAGGACATGGATGATGAGATTGAGAGTGATACTGATGTTAGGATGGTTGTGGCTAGTAGTGATAGCGAGGATGCTGAGGCTGATGATGATAGCAGGGTTGATGCTTTGACAGTTGTACATGAGGGAGTTGAGCCTAGTAGGAGGAGTGAGATTAGGAAGACGTCCAACTTGAGGAAGAAGCCTACTGTTCCATGTCAGCGGTTTAGAGACGAGAGGGAAGCTTTATGGGGTACGCCACCAGCTGAGGTTTATACTGATTCCGATGATACTGTACCACCTGCTGATGGAGCTGGACCATCCAGTGTTAGATCTCGAGCTTCGTCCGATTCTGATTCGTCATGCCAACGGAAGAAGATTCGTATGTCTGATTCACACACTACACCTGAGGCATCGCCTACTCATGGGAGTCGAGTTGCTACTACTGTTTCTACACCACCTACTCATCATGTTGGAGAGCCCTCTAGACCTAGGTCATGTGTTGTTATGATAGGATCTGCTAGGGATTCAGATGCTGTTCGTTTTCGTCTACTTGAGGATGCGGTTTTTGGATTGTTAGAGGATAACGAGGATACCCGCGACTTGTTGGATACCACACTTGAGGAGGTTGCTAGGTTGAGGCGTGAGTTGGAGTTAGTTCGTGGAGGAGACCAAGCTGCAGATGGAGACCCGAGGAGTGATTCACCGAGATGTGCTGAGTGTGATCGTCGTCGTCGCACTTAGAGATTCATCGTTATTGTGCTTAATTCTAGAGTAGATTGACATCTTTATCTTTTGGGTATTGTATCCACTAAACTAGAGTAGTACTCAGTTAGTTGGAGTAGACTAGATGTAATCATACTCTTATTTTACGACTATGTACTTGATATTTCGATTATGAATGGGAATTTAACTTTATGACTTTGACCAGTGACTATCCTTTTTATGTTGTTGTACTGTTAAATTCTGCATTCTATTTTAGCATAAGAAATATATAACGTGTATATTCGTGCTTGAACCTTAATTGCATTGTTGTCTTAACGCAGAGAAACAATAGTGAACACACGTAACGGAATGACTGACGCACAACTGGAAGCACTGATTACGCAACGAGTGACTGCTGCACTGGCAAACGTTCAAGCTAACAACAACGTGAACGAAGCACCACCGAAAAATGTTGACAATCGACCGCCTAAGCCGTGTACTTACAAAGACTTTAGGAGCTGTGACCCTTTGAATTTTAATGGTACTGAAGGAGCTGTCGGATTAGCTCGTTGGGTTGAAAAGATGGAAGCTGTGTTCCGTGTCAGTGGATGTGCTGTTGAAAACCAAGTGACTTATTCTACTTGTACTTTAGCTGCTGGAGCGTTGACATGGTGGAACACCCATGTGCAGACGGCTGGAGCCGAGGAGGCGTATGGAATGAGTTGGGAGGAACTTAAGAAGTTGTTGACTAAGGAGTACTGTCCTCGTAATGAGATTCAGAAAATGGAAATCGAATTGTGGAACCTGACTGTGAAGAACAATGACATTGGGACGTACACAAGGAGGTTCCAAGAATTGTGTTTGCTATGTCCTGGAATGGTTCCGGATGAAGAAAAGAAGGTTGAGCGCTATATTTGGGGTTTACCTGGTAGAGTTCAAGGGAATGTGACATCGTCTGGACCGACAAAAGTTAGTGATGCTATAAGGATGGCTCACAGTCTGATGGACCAAGTTGTTCGAGCAAATGCTGGGAATGCCGCGGACAACAAGAGAAAATGGGGGAATAACCAAAGGAACAACCATGGGAACTATCCTAATAAGAGGCAAGACACCGTGAAAGCGTACACTGCTGGTACTGGGGAAAAGGGAGTGTACAATGGGATGTTACCTTTGTGCAACCGATGCAAGCGTCACCATAATGGACAATGCAATGTACAATGTCACAACTGCAAAAAAACTGGACACATTGCTAGAGATTGTAAGTCACCACCCAACACGAAAGCCAACGTCACTTGCTTTGAATGTCAGCAAAAGGGACACTACAGCAATGAGTGCCCAAAGAAAAAGAACAAGGACCAAGGAAAGATTGCTAAAGATGGGGAAGCTCGTGGAAGGGTTTATGTGATAGGAGGAGGAGAAGCGCAACAAAACCCCGACGTCGTGACGGGTACGTTTCTTCTCAATGGTCGTTATGCTTCTATTTTATTTGATACTAGAGCTGATAGGAGTTTTGTGTCGACTGCTTTTAGTGTTTTACTTGATGTGACCCCTTCGCCCTTAGACACTAAGTACACTATTGTGTTAGCAAATGGGAAGTTGATAAAAGCCGACACTATACTTCGTGGATGCATTTAAATCTTCTAGGTCATCCTTTCGTAATAGACCTTATGCCTGTTGAGTTAGGGAGTTTTGACGTGATTGTCGGAATGGATTGGTTGTCGAGATATCGTGCTACAATTGTATGCGACGAGAAGATCGTTCGTTTACCATTTGGTGATGAAGTTTTGGAGGTACAAGGGGATACAAGTAACGGAAAGGGAAGTCACGACTGAACATTATCTCGCGTGTCAAGGCTCAGAAGTTGTTGTCGGAAGGTTGCCACGTATTTTTAGCCTATATTACTGAAAAGCAGACGGAAGAAAAACGGTTGGAAGATGTACCTATCGTACGGGATTTTCCGGAAGTCTTTCTTGAAGATTTGCCTGGATTACCGCCGGCCAGACAAGTTGAATTCCAGATCGATTTAATACCGGGAGCTGCACCTGTTGCTCGAGCGCCTTACCGTTTAGCACCGTCGAAAATGCAAGAACTAGCGACGCAACTACAAGAGTTGGCTGATAAAGGATTCATAAGACCGAGTTCGTCACCCTGGGGAGCTCCAGTCTTATTTGTAAAGAAGAAGGATGGGAGTTTTCGGATGTGTATCTACTACGTGAGTTGAACAAACTTACCATCAAGAACCGTTACCCGTTACCTAGGATCGATGATCTGTTTGATCAGTTGCAAGGATCGAGCGTTTACTCGAAGATTGACCTTAGGTCTGGTTATCACCAATTAAGAGTCTGTGAGGAAGATGTTGCAAAGACTGCTTTTAGGACTAGGTATGGACACTATGAGTTCCAAGTGATGCCGTTCGGTTTGACAAACGCACCTGCTGTGTTTATGGACCTCCTGAACCGGGTGTGTAAACCATATTTGGAAAAGTTTGTCATTGTGTTCATCGATGACATACTGATTTACTCAAGCAATGATAAGGAACATGAGGAACATCTTAAGATAATATTGGAATTGCTTAAGAAGGAGGAATTGTACGCTAAGTTCTCGAAGTGTGATTTTTGGTTGCCAAGAGTACAATTTCTAGGTCACGTTATTGATAGCAAGGGGATTCATGTTGATCCTGCCAAGATTGTGTCAATTAGGGAGTGGACTGCTCCTACGACACCGACTGAAACTCGCCAATTCTTAGGACTCGCCGGATACTACCGAAGGTTCATCGAGGGATTATCGAAGATCGCAAAACCATTGACGAAGTTGACTCAAAAGAAGGTGAAATACGAATGGGGAGATAAGGAGGAATTAGCATTCCAGAAGTTGAAACAAATGTTGTGTAGTGCGCCTATTCTATCGTTACCAGAAGGATCGGAAGACTTTGTGGTCTACTGTGATGCATCAGCAAAAGGATTGGGAGCTGTGTTGATGCAAAGGAAGAAAGTTACCGCCTGCGCGTCACGACAACTGAAAACACATGAGAAAAACTACACTACGCACGACTTGGAGCTAGGAGCGGTGGTATTTGCCTTGAAATTGTGGAGACACTACTTGTATGGAACCAAGTGTGTCGTCTATACCGATCACAAGAGTTTACAACATATTCTTGACCAGAAGGAACTGAACATGAGACAACGTCGATGGATCGAGTTGCTCAGCGATTATGACTGTGAAATCCGCTACCACCCTAGGAAGGCCAATGTAGTGGCGGATGCGCTAAGTAGAAAGGAACAATTGATGACACGTAGAGTTAGATCGTTAGCTATGGTTATCAATCCGAACTTACCTGTGCAAATTCGTGAAGCACAAACCGAAGCCCTTAAGCCTGAACATGTCGAGGCTGAGAAATTAGGAGGAATGGTTACTAAGAAATTGGAGACTAGCAATAGTGGAACGCTATGTCTGAATGGTAGAAGTTGGTTACCACGGTTTGGAGGACTAAGGGACGTGATTATGCACGAGTCGCATAAATCTAAGTATTCGATTCACCCAGGATCTGAAAAAATGTATCAGGATATGAAGAAGCTATATTGGTGGCCAAATATGAAAGCTGAAAACGCTACTTACGTAGGGAAGTGTCTGACTTGGGCTAGAGTGAAAACAGAACACCAAAAACCATCTGGATTGTTGGTTCAACCTATAATTCCTATGTGGAAGTGGGAAAACATAACCATGGATTTCATAACTAAGCTACCTAAAACGACCAACGGATACGACACAATTTGGGTAATTGTGGATCGACTTACGAAATCTGCACACTTTTTGGCTTTGAAGGAAGATGATTCGATGGATAAGCTTACGAGACTTTATCTGAAGGAAGTAGTCGCAAAACATGGGATACCGATCTCAATAATTTCTGATAGAGATGGTAGATTTACTTCGGAATTCTGGAAATCACTTCAAAAAGCGTTGGGTACGCAATTGGACATGAGTACTGCTTATCACCCGCAGACTGACGGACAAAGTGAGAGAACTATTCAAATGCTGGAGGACATGTTGCGTGCTTGTGTGCTTGACTTTGGGAAGCAATGGGACAGACATTTTCCTCTAGTGGAATTCTCTTACAACAATAGTTATCATACCAGTATTAAGGCTGCACCGTTTGAAGCGTTGTATGGTCGTAAATGTCGCTCGCCTATGTGTTGGAGTGAGGTTGGGGATAGTCAACTCACTGGCCCTGAACTCATCCGTGAAACGACTGAGAAGATTGTTCAAATCAAGAGCCGAATTCAAGCAGCCCGTGATCGTCAAAAGAGTTACGCCGACGTTCGACGTAAGCCTCTCGAATTTCAAGTGGGGGACAAAGTGATGCTAAAAGTATCGCCTTGGAAAGGTGTGGTACGTTTTGGCAAGCGAGGAAAGCTGAACCCCCGTTATATTGGACCTTTCAAAATTCTGGCAAAGGTTGGAACCGTATCCTGTCGTCTCGAATTACCGAAAGCGTTGAGCCGTGTGCACAGCACTTTTCATGTGTCGAACTTGAAGAAGTGCCTATCTGATGAGACACTCGTTATACCATTGGAGGAACTCCGAATTGACGACAAGATGCAATTTGTCGAAGAACCTGTTGAAATCATGGACCGTGAGGTCAAACGATTGAAACAGAGTCGTATTCTAATCATCAAGGTGAGGTGGAATTCTAAACGTGGACCTGAATTCACTTGGGAGCGTGAGGATCAATTTCGCAAGAAATATCCGCAACTCTTTGACAACTCTAGAAACCGTGACACTCCTAAGCTTTGAGGACAAAGCTTCTCTATCAAGGGGATGATGTAACACCTGGTAATTTTCCCTACTTTGTAAAATGACTATTTTACCCTTTGACTTTTTATTTAGTCAACTATGTGATTTAACTGTGTTGGAACCGGGAGGTTATCCCATGTTTTCTGAAAAACTGTTTGCTAACGAGTAATGACTTGACACTGTGCTCAGTCATTATTCTGAACATTTTCTGTGAACTTGACCAAAGTGCTGAGACGGTCAATGAATTGACGATAATCCATGAGATTATTCGTTATCTATGAATTATGTGCTTAACTGTTTAGTTTCTAACAGCGTGATCGTATTTTCTTAAGCAGCGTATTTAAATATTTATGTATATGTTTATATGCCTGTATTTTAGTATTTTTGCTATTTATAGTAATAAATCGTATTAATTAAAGTATCGCGTTTTCGTATTTTACGTCGTTTTTACGTTTAACCGTCGTTAACATGCATAAAATACTTTATAAGCTATAAAATGTCAGTTTTCGTCGAAAAATCGTAAATTTAATATATTTCGTCAAATTTTTAAGTTTTACGTAATTTTAAACTTAACTATATACTTTTTGATATTTACCTAAAACTAACTAACCTTTTTACCTTAAACCTTTTAACTAGTTACCATAGTAAAATTTTTGAATAATTTACCCCATGTGGGACCCCCATAACTGGCCAAACAACATCACACATGCAAGATACACCAAATTTTTACTCCTTACCCTTTTAAGCTTAACTTACAAGCCCTTACAACATTTAACTTATTATCCATATTAACCCTAACTTCACCTCACACTTATTCACTCATTTCACTTCAAAAAAGAACACACATCTCTCTCTTTCTCTCTCAAAACACACGGCACACAAACACTCTCCATTTTCCACCATTGTTGATTTCTTAAAGCTCCATTTAAGAAGAATTAACACAAAATAAATACACCCTAGAGTTTGTACAAGCATAAAGAAGAATGGTTTTTCTTTGTTTGTTGATTTGAGTAGTTTTTGGGTTGAAGTTATAGAAGTAGAGTTCTTGTTGATTATTAGTGGGTTAGAGTGTAGATCGGGTCGTTGTGATTACGTAGAGTCGTTACTCAAGGTTACTTCTTAAACCTTTTTCATGCATAATCTTTGTAGATCAATGCATGCATGTTACTCATCAACTATTTTCTTGAAATAACATGATAAAAACTATTTTTGGTCATGAAATATTTTAGATCTATGAAAATTATGTGTGGATCTATTAGATCCATGCATGAAAATGGTTTAATTGAAAGACTTGTGAAAATATAAGTATGTATATTTTTAGATTTGTGAACTTGAAGTAAAATCTTTGATTTTGATGGTGTTTATGAATAATTGGAGGAGACTAGTAGTGTTACTACTAGTGGTTACGCTTGAAAATGGTCGAAAACGAGTTTTTACGAAAAAATACAATCTGTCCGATTTTTATAAGAGGCAAAAATTGTTTTGACACTAGTTTACTACGATATTATGAAAATATAAGTTAATACCTTCGTTTCGATATATTATGGGCTAAAAACGGAGCTAAAATGAGTAAGATATGGTCGTTTAAATTTCGTTGTCAGAAAACTTAATTTTTGTGAAAAACACTATAATGTGTTTGCTGTCTAGATTTTTAAAGTGGTCGAAACGACATTTTCGAGTCAAACGGAGTTGTTTTAAGTGTCGAAATGGTTACTAAAAGTTCTATATGAATGTCGGACTCGTTTTGTAAAAGGGGATTAGCGCGAAATGTGAATACTTGGTGTACCGTTAAAAGTTTGAACGTTGGAAGTGGAAATTGATACTATTGCGGAAAATGACTTGTTGAAACATTGTGATTGAGAAAATGTTGAAAATAGGGGTTTTAGGACGAGAATTGAGTACTTACTAAAAATGGCAAATTTTTATGTGACGCCGAAAGGCTGTCGAATTTTCGTTAGAAATCGTGTTGGAAAATTTATTAAGATAAATTTTGGTAAATTAAAATTTACGCCGAAAGGCTGTCGAAATTTCGTCGAGTCAAAAATAAATATTTTTGCCTAAGTACATATATACTATAATGTTATAACGATATGATATTTACAAGTCACGATTTTAACAACAAAATATATATATGATTGATGAGTAACGTACGTGACGAACTATTGTGACTTATTTGCTAGCGCCTAAACTATAGTATTATATTTAGGTTGTTGCTAGGGTTGCTCGCTACTATTTGATCATACTTGTGCGGTTTGAATCGTTGCTTGAGGTGAGTTTATAGATCCCTATTAAACTGTTTTATATGTTTAATGTTTTGGGATGTGATAAATGCTTTGATGCTTGCTTCTGGACGCAAGTAAAACTTGATTTCTGTGAACGCTTTGTGAACACTATTTATGAGATAGCTTAAGTTGCTTTAGCCATAGTCCCCACTATCGTGAATCGTTAGTTACTCTGCTGGAGTAAGCTCTTATGTTACGGATAGATCTATTGAGGGTTGACAACCTCCACTCGAGCATTCTGACGCCGGACGAGTGTGTACCATTTGTATGAACGGAGTCATCTTGGCTAGGTACTCCATTGGGGCGAAATTTATGTATGCAATCTATTGTATGCACTGGATCACTAGTTTCGATGTCACGAGCTTAGCTATCATAAATATTGTGAACACCCAATTTATCCTACACTTGGCACTATATCTCCTATAGTTTCACGTGTACATGAAATGAAATCTGAAATTGAATGACTATGAACTTTTACTTGAAACCTATATTCTCACTAACTTTATGTTGACCCAATTTAGCATTTATCTCAGGTAATTGATGATGAGTTGTATCTGCTGTGTGAAGTACTTGGAGTCCGCATGCATTTCTTGGCTATCTTCGGACATTTATTTACTTATGCTTTTGAACTGTTATCTCGTTGATGTTTAAAACTTTTACATTCGGCTGCACTATCTTTTGAAACTGAGACCTTTTGTAATGTGATGCTTTTAATTTAAATTCAACGAGGTATTTTTATAAAACGTCTCATTTAGAGTCGTTCTCTTGTACCTTGAACTATGATACAATGACGTAACAGCCCCCGAGCTTCACCGCTTCCGCATATCACATTTTGGGGTGTTACATCTGGGAACTTGTTGACAGACCATACGATGTTGCTTCGTTAAATCTTCGTTGGATCTGGAAAAACAAGATGGATGAAGAAAACACAATCATCAAGAACAAAGCTAGGCTAGTGGCTAAGGGGTATGGCCAGAGAGAGGGTATTGATTTTTAGGAATCATTTGCACCAATAGCTCGTATGGAAGCGGCCAGGATTTTCCTTGCTTATGTTGCACATAAGGGATTCATCGTTTATCAAATGGATGTGAAGACAACATTTCTTAACGGTTATTTGAAAGAAGAAGTCTATGTCACGCAGCCGGAAGGATTCGTCAATCCACGTTATCCTAACAAGGTGTATCGTCTCCACAAGGCTCTATATGGACTAAAGAAAGCTCCAAGGGTGTGGTACGATGAGCTCTCGAAATTTCTCGTATCCAAAGGTTTCTCAAAAGGTTCCATTGATCTTACCTTGTTCATATACAAATATTGGGATGACATTTTGCTTGTGCAGATTTACGTTGATGACATTATTTTCGGGTCTACAAACCCGAAACTTTCATAATGGTTTGGAAAACAAATGCACAACAAATTTAAAATGTCAATGATGGGCGAACTAAAATTCTTTCTAGGAATTCAAGTTCACCAATCCCCACGTGGTATCTTTATTAACCAAGCTAAGTATTGTCAAGAGATAATCAAAAAGCATGGTATGACATCATGTAACCCAGTTAGGACACCATTATCCACCACATCCCTAGATGCTGACTTGGAGGGTACCCATAGATCAAACGAAATATTGTTCCATGATCGCGTCCCTCATGTACTTGACAGCCAACAGACCAGATATTTCACATGCAACATGCTATTGTGCACAATATCAAGCCAGACCCACTGAAAATCACCTCAAGGAGGTTAAACGGATCTTTCGGTACCTCAAGAATACCATTCATTTGGGACTCTGGTATCCGAAGAAAACTGGTTTCTTTCTAACGGCCTATTCAGATTCTGATCACGCAGGGTGTCTTGATACTCGAAAAATTACTTTTGGTGGTGTATAATTTCTAGGACAAGATAAGCTCGTGGGATGGTCTTCCAAGAAGCAGGATTGCACGTCACTTTCATCAGCCGAAGTGGAGTATGTGTCTCTGTCTGCGTGTTGTGCTCAAGTTCTTTGGATGAGAACACAACTCACGGATTATGGCTTCCACTTTGATAAAGTAACTATGTACTGTGACTCAAAGTCGGCCATAGCCATCTCCTGCAATCCGGTACAACATTCCCGCACGAAGCGCATTGACGTCAGATATCACTTCATAAAGGAACAAGCGGAACGCGGTATCATTGAATTATACTTTGTTGGAACGGATTACCAGTTAGCCGACTTGTTTACGAAAGCTTTGTCGAAAGATAGGTTTGAGTACCTCGTTAGGAAAATTGGTATGAGATGTTTGACTCCAGCAGACCTAGAGATTTTGGCAAAGTTGCCTGCTTGATTCATCTATGAAACATCTACTTGTAAATATCATTAAAAAAGCAAAATACAAAAATATAAAACATATAAAAGCAAAACACAAACTTAAAAATCTTTGAAAATCCAAAAATATTCTTCTCAACATGTCTTTCAGTATCGATAATATGGACATGCCTAGAAATGTCGCTCAATAACGACACGGGTGTGTACATAAAGCTCGAATGAAAGTTGTAAATATTTTTCAAAACGTGTCATTTCTATTTTTTATAAAGGAAAATGTCTATTTTGGACAATTTATCCGACAACGGGTAGAGAAATCTATCTTGGGTTGAGCTTGTCACAAAACATTCAACATTTTGAGCTCAACACAATGGCTTGTAATCACTTTCAGATTGCAACCCGGATCTATATTCACGGGGGAATGTACGCTTTAGTGCCCTTACCCTCAGCAAAAGAAGAGAAATCTTCTTACACTTGAGAGGATTTGTCAAGACATTCAAAGTCCATGAACTCAAGTTTATGCTTTAGAAAAACCTCTTCGCCAAAAAGAAATAGAGTTTTTTAAAAAGCGTTGAACAAAAATTTTTCAAGAATTTTGGAATGATTATTCAAAATCTTTCAAAAATTATGTGTTTAACAACTCTTACCCTCAAAAAGAGAAATGTGGATCACATCCTCATAATGACAATTCAATTGGATCAATTTTTGAGGGGGAGCGTTCCAAATTATTTTATGCTATGAAATACACATTTTCCTCCCGAAAAATTTTCAAGACTATTTTTTGTGATATATTTTAATCAAATATGGTATCTCTAATATCAAAGATTTTATATATTAGAGATAGGGGAGAAAATGTGATTAAAATGTGATCTATTTTGCAAGAGTCAAGCACTTTTAACTCTTAGCCACATGTGCGAAATACTTTCGAATATCGATGCACATGTGAAGAGGGAGCCTTTATTGAAACCACTTGAAAGTTTATGGTTTTAATGATTACGATCTCATACCCACAACATCTTTAATTCACGACGTTATTGGTGTCAAAAGGGTGGTTAGGAATAAGTCCTATGATCCCACCAGAACTGGAGGGATCTTCCTAGGGACAATCCAATAGATTACTAGAAGTCCTTAGGAAAGATGGAGTAGAATGTGAACGTAGCTGAATGTAGACTAAGTACTGAAGCTAGCACTGGAACAATCACAACAAGGTGCTAGTAATGATGTCTTGGTAAGCATTGAAGGGGTTGAAGAATTAAAAAGAAAAGTTAGGATAAAGGGTGAAAAGAAATTAGCCCTCCATACAACTTAGGCAGAAACTCAGTAATGTAATGCACAACCCTTCCCCAGCTGACTCAGGCTTCTCTCAAAAGAAGTTTGTTTTGTTGTCACGAAGAACAACACGACTTCTATTGGCTTTCTCACTCCGAGTTAGTTGATATTGAATAGGTGGCATCTGCTCCAGCCTTCGACCACTAAAAGTGCACAAATCGAGTCTAGAGCCTAGAGATCAATCAAATCTCGTTAGGACACATGAAATGACTATAAAGAAAGTCCTATGCTATATCCTTGCGATATTGCTAGAACACTCAGAGTGATACTACTTAGTATTTACAATGATGAGTGGAAATCCTTCCAGTGTTAACATCAAATAGCACTACGGTAGGTCATGTGTAAGATTCTTTATGAATTAAACATGTGCAAAACTGAAAAGCAACAGTAGTTTGATTCTTAATCGATTCAAACTCGTTTCAGGTTTCTACGTAATATCTTTATGGTCTTGCCAGAACATTCAGAGTCATATTCATTAATATTCACAGCGACGAATGGAAATCCTTCTAGCGTTAACCTTAAACAGCGCTACGGTAGGTGACTTGCGAGATTCTTTATGGATCAAGCTTGTGTCAACTGGAAAGCAACAATGGTAAGATTCTTTATGAATCAAACTTGTTCCAGGAATTTGAATTGACGACTTTAATCAAGCGGATGTCTATCCAACTGATTCACTCTTTTTGTTCGCAGTCTTACTTTGAGACGGTCGAGTAAAGAGAACGGCTAGTACTGCCGCGAAATCCTTCCAAGGAGAATCTTAAGATATTTAATATCATCTAACGGTCTTCACCGACCGGAGGTAAAACGCTACCGATTTAGGGCGAATGTCAAAGCCATTCAGTCCGTGTCTATGTTTTATCTCGAGAAGGTGGCGTTACGGTGTACTCGACAAAGTCGAAGATTCAAAACACATACTCATGCCCAAAGACATATTCCACAATCAAGAAATCTAAAGACTTCCACAACTCTGATAACCAAAGCAAGCGTTCAAAATAATGAATAGTGTGAGCATGTGGATGAAGACACAAGATCGCAAGATGGCAAAGACAAGTCAATGATGATTTGAAGATCTCAAGATTAAAAGACAAAGTCGAAAGACAACTATAAAGGCTCAAAGATCACAACATGAAGGAACAAGACTACTATTACACGTTCAAGACTCATTTATGGCGAGATTAGTAATCTCTTTAAATCTCCAAATGTCGAAGAGGAATGACCTCTCATTGGGGAGACTGTTAGCCTCAAAATATTGAGTCAAACAAGAATGACCGGTCATAGGTTTATAATGTATTGTTTATTAGAATGTTGTAATAGGTAGTAGAATAGTCGTGTAATATGGGCTTGATGACTAGCTTAAAAGGCCTCTTTCAAGGTACTAAGCATATAATCAAGCCCGACCCAATCAAACATATAGCCCATTATGCCACATGTAGGCCCGGATATATATATACCTCTCCTAGCATGTTAGGAAAGGTTAAACCAATTCATTTTTCAATCTAATCATCCCTAAGTTTCACACACTTGTCTCTACTTTCTCTCTCTAAAAGTCATTTTTTTCTTCTTTATTTCTTTAATTCATCATCATAAATCATGGGACAATACTAGTGTTAGTGAATAATGAATTAAACATAACAAGACAATGGCATATTAGTCACTTTTTGCATGCTTTTGGCCATTGCAACGGGTGACAGGAATGATTTTTGGTCGTGATGGCTAGGTTCAAGGTTGTAAATAGCGTGAAGCGTAGCGTAATGGTATTCTCTAGTTTCAAGCTACAGAAGCTATAAGAAGCTACGACGTTTTCTGAAACGTGATATATAACGACACAAAATATTTATAAATTAATATTTATATAGCGAATTTACAAAATTGAGTCATACTTTAATTTAAATTTAAAACAAAATCGGCTAGTAGTTACACAAATTCATAGTAAAATTATTAAGCTCAAGTCTACTAAGTAGCCAAAAACCAGTAATTATAAACAAGCCCAATTGTTGTAAATATGCAAAAAGATTTAGATAAAAGCGTCACACTATGCGCTATATGACGCTTTATGCCGCTTTTTAGCACGCTACGCTTAGAGACGACATCTTAGTGTATTTCGTAACGTAAAAGTCACGCTTCACGCTATAGCTCGTTATAAAACGCGCTGCGTGCTATTTAGAATCATGGATAAGTTGCAATGAAAACGATACTTTAGGAATGATTTTTGGTCGTGATGGCTCTTTAAAAATCACAAACTTTTTGCATGCCTTTCCAAAAAGAAATAAAAAGTTTAATATTTAAGGGTATATGTAGTAAGTTGGCATATAGTAGAGGGAGTGGTTTTTATAACCTGTGATTTGGGGGAAATAACATATCCAAGATCTAGGGCTGAAAGATCAGAAGCAGCTTGTTTTATTTTAGGAAAACTAAAGAAGAAGAAATGGGTCGATTGCAATGGATGGAAGCTTTACTACCATTGGGTATCATCGCTGGTATGCTTTGCATTGCTGGTAATGTTCAATATACCATCCACAAAGCTGCTCATGGCCGTGTAATTACTCAATCCTTTTTTTTTCTTTTTTCTTTTGATTATATATGATTGATTAATGGATTTAATTTGGTTTTGATGTATAATAATAGCCCAAGCACATCGGTAATGATATGTGGGATGTTGCTATGGAAAGACGTGACAAGAAGATCGTTGACCAAACTCTCAACAATTAACAAGGTACCTTTCTAACACTGCTAATGCTTTCTCCATCTAAATCAAAAGCATTGCTTCTGATCCACAAAAATATTATTAAGTCTTTGTTTGTGTGCTTCCTTGAGTTTTTTTTATTTTTTTATTTTATATATATATATATATATATATATATATATATATATAGCTCCTTAGAGTTATTATTAAACTTAGGCGTTGTGTGTAGAATTTGAGATGAATCTCTTGATGGTTCCTTATATCTTGTATTTCACCAACAGTCTCAGCTCTTCAGCCCAAAGAGATTCTATATTTTATTTGGAGCAATTTAGAATATAGATTTCACTTTCACTAGTCGCTGTAAACTTATTTCCATGCCTGCTACTTAGAATCACACCAAATCCTTGTGATAAAGCTGTTGCTAATTTGCTTTTTTTATAACCTCGGCCGATCGATTTCGAACTCGGCCGACCCTCCAAAATCGTTCGTATACACGACCCAATTGAAAATCACACGTTTCTTCCTTTTTCTTTTATTTTTATACTTTTAGATTAGATTATATTTTTAAATAAAATTTGTAATAAATTTCCAAATTTAATATATTGAGCTTTGTTTAATTCCTAACAACATATATTAGTTTGACGATTTTTAGAATTAGTTTTATTTTATGCCATTTTACCCTCTTAATCTCCAATTAAGCCTTAGATTATATTTTTAAATAAAATTTGTAATAAATTTCCAAATTTAATATATTGAGCTTTGTTTAATTCCTAACAACATATATTAGTTTGACCATTTTTAGAATTAGTTTTATTTTATGCCATTTTACCCTCTTAATCTCCAATTAAGCCTTCTTTAATCATTTTTTAAACAGTATTTTAGTATAATTATTATTGTAATATTTTTATTTTATTTGAATAATTATTTGAATTAAAAAAAATTGAACTTGGTCGCCTTGTTGTGGGAAAAATAGTGGTCGGACTAGTTCACTGTTGTGCCTAGCCTAATTAAAAGGATAGTTTCCAGCTCCCGTTTGTTCTCTGTGTGTGGAACGTGCACCTCACACACATTCAAATTTTGGTTCAGATCGGCCTTTTGTCTTTTTATTATTATTATTTCGATTGACGTTTGTGTGTCCACTTTCTTTATGATGTTTTTGAGAGTGATCGTGTATTACCACTTGCCGCTACCGTTCTTTTCTGACTTCAAGGGTGTTGCTCCTTTCTCTACTACTCACACATTGTCAAATTATTGGTATTCAATTTTCTTTATGTTTGTAGCTATGCAACCCCTTCATGCGATCCATTCATAAGGCATATTAAGTGGCTTATTTATTGCCACTTAGTTTGGTAAACACCTTGTGGGCTAGTTGTGGCATAAAACCAGTAGAAAATTTTCAGATACCGTTGTTTCTGTTATTTATGGGCAGAGTACATCATGTGATTATCTCATTTAAACAAGTATAATAATTGAAGGTTTAACTTTGAAAAACTAGATATGATTGGAGCTGTACTTGTTATGATCCTAGCATATTTTTTCTCACAGTTTCTAAATGTAGTATTGTTGTGTAAATCCTGAGAGTGTTTCTTATATTCACCTACCTGTATGATTCTGTTTTGCACTTTATTTCAACTATTATATGCTCATGTTACTGATATGATACTTCCTGGGTAATAACTTACTGAATGCATGAATACATGTTATGTCCTCCCCTGATAGTGATCCCATGTAAAGACTCTGGTCGTTCTAGGGCTAAGGCTATGTATGTCATTTCAGGTGCGGTGCACATATTTTAACAGTATTAAGGAACTACATGCAGCCAACATATATGGTAAAAATATTAGGAAATTATAGCTATGACATTATACATACATACAATTGTCTAGTCTTCGACGTTGTTTTAGTGTAGGCTAATAACAATTAGACAAGTCATAATAAGGGGGTGTCTGGGAGTGCGTTTCAAAGCAACTTATCTGATTATTATGATTTGTAAACGTGATAATCTAATTTTTGGTGTTTGGCAAAGAAAACTAGAAAAGTGCTTTTCTCCGTTTATGACTCTTCAAAACGGAGTTTTGGATAAGTAGGTGGTAACTTACTTTTTCAAAACGCATTTTTGTTGTCACGGGCAAGATACACTCTTTTCTTCATAAATGCTCTACTTCTTTTGTTACAGTAAGGTTTAAAAAAATTCAAGAAGAAAAATAGAAAAAAGATTAAAATGCAATGTATATATTTTTACCCAATCACACAGTTCGTGTATGGCTTTGATTTTTGTTGGGGTAACTTGCAGTTGGTAGGCAAGAATGGGACTGAGAAACCCATACATAAAAATGAATGTTAATAGTTAAATTTGAGTGATTGCTAATTTTAAATTTTTGATTAATTGTTAGTTTTAAATTTGTTTGATTTAATTTTTATAGAAAGATGTTTTTTTTTTGTCATTTTAAATGTTTATGCATTAAATAATCTAATTTGCCAAACACAAAAAAGTTGATTATTTGATTATCACGATATCAAACAACATCATTAAATCCAAACACTATTTTTCAAAACCACGTTTTGTAACTGCTAATTATCTGATTATACCAAATCATGATAAGTTTACTATAATGCTTGATAGTTTAATGGTTAAGTACAAATTACATTATACGAGTGGGGCAGGGTTCAATTCCAGTGACCAACATTTTTTGCAAGGCACAACAAGCTCCAAGCCCATTTTCATTATTGCCCATCCACATAAACTGTTATTGTTTTATTTATTTCAAAATCTGATAATAAATCTAGATAATAACTGGAACTTTTTTTAATAGTTTTATATACTCACTATATATATCTATGTTAAATAAATATGCTTTTTTATACAAGTAATTATTTATTGTTTTAGGTATTTTGAATACAATATAGTATGCAAATGTTATGTGTACAAAAAGTAGTGTCTTTTTATATTGCTTAGTTAAGGATTAAGCATAAAAGTATTTTAGAATCCCGCAACATCGTGCGGACGTAGTGCTCTTGTTACTACCGTATTAGAGTTAGTTTGATAATGATGAGTTGGGAGAAAAGGAGAGCTTAAGGCCGATTGTTTCTCTTAGACTTGCACGGAGAGATTTGAGGGTGCTGGAGAACGTCCCCTCTTAACAGTTCTAAACTTTCTGGTTGTTGCTGTTTTTTATTCTTATATGTGTATCCTTGCGAGTTGCGTGCTTATGTCAACATGTTGATTCCTTTTGATGGTATATGTATTTAAAAGTTGAAACAAACTTGCTGATATATCTTTGAAAGCTTATAGCTGTAGAATTTGAAATGTGTGTTGATGGTGGTTATATTTTATACTAACAGTCATTATAAACTTTTCCTTGAGTGGTAACTGAATCACAGCAACTCCTTGTAATGAAGTAATAGCTGATTGCTTCATTGAGTATTTGAGTTATAATGAAAAGGATAGTTTCCAATTCCCATATCTTACGAGCTTTTGGTATCTATTTTTGAGTGGACAGTGTGTAACAGACATCCGGCAAATTACTAAATTTGAAAGTAAATCAAGTTTTTTACTTTTCACCATCATATCACTTTGTTAAAATGTGAATATAAATGAAGTATCTAAAGCTCAGTATAGCCACTCAAAGTGAAAGCCCATTGCGAGTCTTTTAAACATTTTCCAGCTTTAAGATGATTTTGTACTTTCCATGAGAAACTCTGTATTGTTTATTTGGCACTGAGAAAGTGATAAGGAGCACCAGTCTAAAAAATGGTTGATTTCAAGCGAAGAAAACTGTCAATCAGGCAATGAGTGAAAAGTCAATGGAACTAAAAAGATAAATGATATAAATATATTGCATAATGATCAGGTAGAATATTGACCATTAGAAAGTCTTGAAATGACAACAAGATTAAGCGATCAACTGGGACAGGTTATATCTGCCGACAACAATTTGTGATGGTCTACGTTTTTAGCCAAACACATGTTGACCTATTCTGCTTAATGGTTTGCAGTTTATAGACACTTATAAGGCTGTAGACGTATGTGTAGGTTTTCTTTTGCATGGACTCTTTGGTAACAGTCCCTATTTGCTTGCTGAAGATGTTTGGGTACATGGGCACTTTTGTATGTAGTAATAGTAGTCCCCAAACTAAATCTTAATATTTGTCCAGTTTTATTTGCTTGTGTTTCTGCACTTGATTTGCTGATGCACTTTTTATGGATGCAGGAAGTTTGCTGGTAGGATCTAAGGAATAAACGTTCATCAGAAGTCAAGAAAACTGGAAGTTTGGCCTTTGGACTTTGTTTATTTTTTAATTGTGTTGCATGTACTTTTTTTGTTGTATAACAAAGTTAAAAAGATCATGAATATGTGTTTCAACTTTTTTTAGTTTCCATGATTTGGTTCGTTCAGAGCTGGCTTGCTTTACTTTATTTTTGGCTTTACTTATCCAATAAATATGTGTACATTATGATTCAGAACTGCGTAATTTGTGAGTTATCTTGCATGTATTTATGCGTACATTAAATACCTGTGCATGTCAATATCTTCTTCATTCATTACTGTGGCTCCGAGCCTCTGAGGACCAAATTTGACGACTTCTAGAATTGGTGTGTAGGGTTAGGCCGTCTTTAATTTAATTTCCTTTTGTCATAAATGGTTCCATCTCAAATGAGTCCCTCAAATAAGTCTAATAAAAAAGGTATGATATACTCAAACCTGGTTAATGGGATATCTCGGCCCATTACACAGGAAAAACCATGTAAACATGGAATGAAAATACAACGAAGGATGACACCTTTCAAACTATACAAACATGGGAATGAAAATACTCTGGGAAATACTAAAAGTAACTGCACAGATTGTATACAGCCAGGCTAACCCCTTTTTGCCAATATACATAATCAGACTCAAGCCTACTTTTATCACCAGCTGATTGATTCAACAACTACAAGCATTTAAGAATAAAACGCCAGATTACATACACTTTAGTAATCTGGTTTAGTTTTCAAAACCTCTACCCATCTTGTTACATTGTGTTCGCAAACCACAGTTGCACCAAACATCTTCTATTATGTTTAACCCTCTTTTCCTTTAAACCATGCAATTGTGGCAAATATAGTAAGTTGTCATCAACTTTCTCAAAAAAGAAAGAAATTTGGTTCTCCTAAGATTATTAGGTTAGGTTGTATCCACATGACAATTCCTCTTATTAGTTAACATGCATTGCTTATGATTTCTATCCTATTTGTATTGTCGTTTCTTTATCACAAAATTTCACCTTTTTTTTTATTGTTAATTTATCATCATAAAAGTCCGCAACTTAGGTTGTTACAGAAAAGTTCGATATCTGTCTATATGGGCGTGAGTTAATACATATTTCACGGTATGAATTCACATAAAACAGACCCGTAAACTTCGAATCATAAAAGGTAAATAGTGCCCACGTAAAAGCTCATATATCAAGACATGCCTACAATTATTGGACCTGGGGGGGGGGGGGGGGGGGGGGGGGGGGGGGGGGGGGAGGGTTCTCGGGAACCCGATGGTAGTTTGTCACTTAGTGTAAATTTTCGCTAAAAGTCGCGATTTATTCAAAATGAACCCGGTGCCAAATATGTGTGTTACGTAAAAAACATTTGTGCACCTAATGGCTGCCTGACAATTAATGTGACAAGTACTAAACATCGAATTTGTTTGACCTCTCTCTGTGACTTCCCGCATGCTACTTTCATATTCACAATAACAATCACAAAGCATAGCTGTATTATATCAACATGTTACCAGCATCCTCTAGGCTGAAACATTTCTACGTAAAAGCAACAGGTTCGCGGCCAAATAACCGAGGCCCAATTTTCCAGCCAGAAGCAACAAAACATCTAAATTACTGTTTTATTGATCACATTGTATTTCAGGTTTCAAATTGGCAATGAATCATGTTCTACAGGAAACTAAAGCTGCAGATGCGAACTAGAGCTTTTCAATTTATTAATGAGAGCACACACAAAGCTAAATTATACAAATTGTAGCTTCTTTAACATCGTAGTATCATGATCAAAGATTATTCCTGGTCAATAGGACATCAAAACTCACATGAATGGCCTAAATCTTACAGAATACACATCTCATGTGATGAATATATGATAGTCTCGTTGGAGTTCCTATCTAGAATATGAACGAGTAGATATAAAGAGTAAGTGGAATATGATACCTAAACGGCTGGAAACTGTCAGTCTATTTAGTGCAGAGGCAAATGAATGTGACGGAGGCTGCTTGTACAAGATATCAACACATGTACTCAAACAGAGAAGTCATGTTCTATATTCGGCATCGTTCTTGTGCTCAAAGCGAATGGTGCTCTCATATTCCCAACTCTTGTCATTCTCAACGCTTCACCAGCATCCGCAGCCCTTTCTAGTTCACGCATTCTTTTTCTTTTTTTTATATCGCCAAGCCCACAATATCAGCAATCCCAGCAACACCAACAATGCAATCCCACCAGACACTAAACCAACCATAGCCCACACCATTGAGTCGTTTCTTTTAGTTCTATTACTAGGTGCAGGAGCTTCAGGTGGCGCAGGAGGTACTGGCACACGAGGCGATGGTACAGTAGGGGCATCGTTTTCCACTACAATGGAGAAATGCCCCTGTTCGAACGTCCAACACTCATTACCAGATTCCAAATTGGTGAAATTCACCTGACCATGCAAATCAAACCAGACACACTTGGCAACCAAACCATCAGGTATTGTGTTAACCCGTCCAAACTTTATAATAATAGCTTCATCGGAAGCCCACATGTCGAGTTCAGGTAGATTAGTCGCTGATAAGTCTGAGCCATTATACGCAAGAAGACCCAACACAGGAGCTAGATAGGTATAACCAGGTAAAGTATAATAAGTGGTGGACCAATTACCCAAGTTATGATAAACCATAACAAGCCTCTCAACATACGGCTGCTCTCTTAAACCAACAGGAATCCTAAACTCCTTAAACGTGTGAACACCTCGATGAAATAAACTACCACTCCTAAGCCTCATGGCGGATACCTGAATCCCATTCAAATACGGAGGAATAGTCCCATCAAAAGGTATACCAGTACGTGGATGAACAAATCCACGATACGCATACTCCTGAAGCGTAGCATCAAGCGCCCTGGCAGGCTTGGATTGGGGATTATATATTTGAGAATGAACGAGGTTGGGGCACAACAAAAACAAATTAAACAACACAACAACTAACTCTATACGTGTAAGTGGATGCATCAAATTATCAACACTCCGAAACGCTCCTAATTTCCTCAACTAGTACTCCCTCCAATAAGCCCTAATTTCTTCAAAACAATTAAAATGAAAGCAGGATGAAGTTACAATTGGGGTAAAAAGAGCAATTAGAGCGTGAAAACCCTAACAAATTGTATAAACTTACTAGCTCCGAAGACCGTTAGAATGGTTTGTTAAACCGTTAATTCGGTTAACAGCAGGAGCAGTTTAACAATGCGGTGAAGAATGAAGCTGAAATGTTTAACGAAAATTGAACTTGAAGAAATCATTAATTGAATGCTGTTTAGATGATTTTCTTGTATCTTGTATGTATGTATAGAAGAAGAGAGAGTAGCAGAAACAAGGGAAGGAAATGATGTGGACAAAATGCCCTTTTTGGCCCATAATTTAAAAATAACTTTTTATCTCTACTCCCGTTTATTGTTCATTTAAAAAAAATGTCTTAATTTAACTGTCCATCAACGATAACGAGGTATATAGCCCACGCTTCTGCGGTGGAGGATTCAAGACAAACGATTGCAATAGGTCGATAAAATGAAGAATTGTTCACGTCAATGATTGGCCTTGCAAGGAACGACTAACCTTAAAGACTGTTTCGATAAATGAAAGTTTAAAATGTGTATTAAGTTTATTTTTTTTTTAAAATTGTAGATATGTTGGAAGTATTGCAATATTAGGCTCGTTTTGTTCGTAATCCAACGATATTTTCAACGGTATTTTTTTTCCTTAAAAAATCGATAAATATACGTTGCATATTTGATAAATAAACATTTTTATACTAAAAAGGTGTAT
Source organism: Glebionis coronaria (assembly GCA_025667525.1). Lineage (NCBI taxonomy): Eukaryota > Viridiplantae > Streptophyta > Magnoliopsida > Asterales > Asteraceae > Glebionis > Glebionis coronaria. The sequence goes on from CM046879.1 coordinate 280,303,329, forward strand.
ATGGTTAAAAGTCCAAGGTCTTCATTTTAGGGTATCGCATAGTGTAAGGGCTGGTATGAGTTTTTTTTTATAACATACTTTTGTGTTGCGGGCTGTTCTTAAACGACATTCACAAATTCAAAAACGACATTGGTACTTATAAAACGACGTCGCTTCCTTCAATAATTAATATATATATTAATAGAAATGAAAGTTTTATCAAATTTACAATATTGCCTTGCTGAAGTTATAATTACAAGAGTTAAGTACATTTTTAGTCATTATAGTTTGACGGGTATAAAGGTTTTGGTCTCAACATTTAAAATGTAACGGATCTTATCCTATTTCACTCGACCAGTAACACATTTAGTCCCAAACGTTAGTCAACTAACAATTGACTGTTTAGTGAGAAGATAAACTCGTCTTTTGTTTTGATTCACTTCCTATATAAGTTCTAGGGTTTATTCCCTTCACCTTTTTTTTATTATTGAACATTTATTCCTTTCACTTCAATCTCATCTATAACACATAAAAAAACACATAGTCCTCATAGAATGTCGAAAATGTCACCCTGTGTGTGATTCGAACATCATGGATGGATTTTGATCCAGGTAAGCGTTTTTATTGTTGTTCAATGTAACAACTGGTAATTTTCCTGACTTGTTAAAGGACTATTTTACCTTTTGACTTTTTATTTAGTCAACTATGTGCTTGTACTGTGTTGAACCGAGAAGTTATCCCGCATTTTCTAAAAAACTGTCCGATGATGTGTAATGAGTTGACACTGTGCTTAGTCATCGTTCAGAACATTTTCTGTGAATCTGACCAAATTGTTGTGACTGTCAATGAATTGACGATAATCCGTGAGATTATTCGTTAACTGTGAATTACGTGCTTAACTATTTAGTTTTAACTGTGTGATCGTTCTTTATGCAATATGAATGTTTATTAGCTTTTGTATATGTTTTTATGTACGTATTTTTATATTTTTGCTATTTATAGTAATGATACGTATTTTATGTGAATAATTAACTTAAGTAACATGTATTCGTATTTTATGTCGTTTCTATATTTAATCAGCGTTAATATGCATAAAACGTTTTATAAATCATGAAATACTATTTTTCGTCGAAAAAGCCTAAAATTAATATATTTCGTCAAATTTCTAAGTTTTACGTATTTTTACACTTAATTATATATAAACTAACATTTACCTAAAACTATTAAACCTTTTTACCTTAAACCTTTTAACTAATTACCATTAGTAAATTTTTTGAAATATTTACCCATGTGGGACCTAAAACCCACGGCACAACCAAGCTAACACAAGGAAGGAAAATTGATTTTTTTTGGTAAGGCTCATGTTTAACTTGTTACCACAATTATTTGCATGCATCATCTTTTAACTTACTACCCTTTTTGATGACGTATAGTCCCCAGCCGGGTCATGAACCCGGCCCACGGGTACTACCTGTATCCGGCCCATCACGGATGGGTGGGATTAATGTTATTTGAGCTAATGGGCTTAGATGAACAGTAACCGCACACACGTGTGCGGCCCACGACCCGACATGGCCGGTACAGGGTTAGACAGAGTCATACTCCTACTATGGTTAGGATTTATCCCAAAGGAGAGGATATTCACTCACCATAATTAGAAGATAACAATCAATCTAATTCTGGTATTTATCCTTTCCTTGGGGCTGAAGCATCAGTGGCAGTCCATTAGGGTTTCACTGCCTATATAAGGAACCCCCAAGGGTTCCACAAAGGTATTACATTCTACACACTCACATCTCATCCGATTCTCATAACCCTAACCGATTACTTACTCTCACACCGGAGTCTAATCGCGGGATACATTCCCATGGTAAGCCTAACGCGTGTTGTTTTAGTGTGCAGGATCCCAACCAGATAATTCACTTGGTGCAGGAGCCGGAGTCCAGCCAACCCGAATTAAGCCTAATTCGGGTCCAGCAAGGATCACCCAACTTTTGTATCAACAAGTTGGCGCCATCCGTGGGACCATTACACTAAGCTAGAGCAAATCTCATCTCGATCTCTCAATGACGAAGGGACATCCGCAAGGAAACCCCAGGAACTCAAATCCTGGGAATCGGAAGTCCCCAGGGGACGGGATACTCATTCCCAATCGATCCCCTAGCAACCAAGCAGGCGGACCAAACAACCGAATTGGTCTTCATTCAATGGGTGTGACAAGCACGTTCGCTGTCACCCCACCACCTACTTCGACCTTGGATAACCCTGATCCAGGGGGTGCGCCCAACCCCCCTAACAAGGAGCCGCGCAGACCATCGACTGACGAAGAAGTGGAGGTCGAACCACTTAGTGAGGAAGAACTCACTCGAGTTCTCACGCAGAACTTCGAGAGGATCGTTCCAGGAATCGCATCCAGGTTGAACCTAGGGAGGGACCTCCAATCTAGGCTCAACTTTGGCAATGCCGGACCAGGCACCTCTCCTCAAACTCAAAGGAAGCGAAGGACACGACCCCAGGAGCGGAACCTCTTTAAGGAAACTCCCCAACCTAGGAATGTGTTCGAACGCACAGGGGATCGCGTTATACATGAACTACTACAATCCCGTGAGGAGGGAGAGAGGTCTGGCGGTTCACCCGAACGACCAGATCTAGAGCTAACCAGAACCAATCGCCGCACAAGCGTATGGGACAGGATGAATACCGGGAAGAAGGCTCCTAGCTCTTCTCACAAGAGCGATCCTCAGCCAAAGAATGGGGCACCGCCCCTTCTCCCGGTCCATCAGGAGAGGATTCGGATGACCATACACCCAAGCGTCACCGGACTAGGCGTACTCCTCCACCGCCACCAGACAATGAAGAGTACTACGGCGGCCCCTACTATCGCGAGGCGGAAGCAGAAGATCTCTCCCGCCCATGGTGTGATCCTAGTCTCACCCGTCCATGGGCTGATCCCAGGGAAGATCCGTTTACCCTCCGCATACGGAATTATTCCGAGGACACAAAGCGTCGCATGCCGGCGTGCGTTAAGACCTATAACGGGACTGGTGATTCGGATGATCACCTAAAGATATTTGACATGCAGGCGAATATTGAACGATGACCCATGCCTATATGGTGCCAAATGTTCAATTCAACCTTGATCGGCAATGCTCGTGATTGGTTTGAGGGACTTCCTCCTCGAAGCATTGATAGCTTCACGGAACTGCGTACTGCGTTCAAGAACACATATACTCAGCGAAAGAAGTATAATAGAGACCCGGTCTCACTGGCAACCGTCAAGCAACGGTCTGGGGAATCTACGGAAGCCTTCACCGAACGCTTCAATGACGAGTGCACCCGCACAAAGACAATGCCGAAACTTCTAAAAATTTCTTATTATATGCACGTCATAACAGACAGGGACTTAATCAGACGTCTCAATGACAAGCGACCAGAGAAGTATGACGACCTTATGGAAAGGGTCAGGAACTTCATAGAGGGAGAAACCGCGGTAGCCGCGGCCTACCCTTCAAAAGGAAACAACTATCGATCGAACGACCAGTCCAGAAGACAGTCGGGCGGTCAAAGCAACCAGGGCACTGGGAGGAGCTCAGACTACAAGAGCCAAAACAAAGGAGGGCGGTCGGAGGACAAATTTACCCCTCTAAGGATATCCTACTGGGAGATCTTGCTGACAGAAAGGTCCAACTTCCCGAGACCTCCCCCAATGACGACTCCGCTGGACCGTCGTCAAGGAAATTGCTTTTGCGAATTCCACAAAGACAAGGGCCACGACACGGAGGAATGTATCCAGCTCAAGAAGCACATTGAGTCACTGATCAAGTCAGGCAAACTCAAGCATTTGGTCAAGGATTGGAAGGATGGAAAGGACAACAAGAAGTATGACAAGAAGGATCCCCAAAAGGAGAAACCTTCGACTATATACATGATCCAATCCAGGCAGCGCCGCACAAGGCAGAAAATTAGCCAAATTTTTTCACGTGGCAGAGAAATCTCATTCCCTACCATCACGACAAGTGATGTAACCGATGCACCTCTCACGATTGAGATAAGCATTAGAACACACAATGTCCGACGTATGTATGTGGATGGAGGGTCATCAGCAGAAGTACTATACAAACACTGTTTCGTACAGTTACGATCAGAAATAAGAAGCCAATTAGTACCGGCCACGTCGCCGCTCATCGGCTTTAGTGGAGACACCATCTGGCCAATAGGACAGCTGCGTCTGCTTGTAACCATTGGGAATGAAGAGTATTCCACCACGGCGTGGATGAACTTTATGATCATACGCTCACACTCTCCATACAATGGGATCATAGGCAGACCAGGTATCCTGGCCATACGGGCAGTACCCTCCACAGCTCACGGAATGATTAAATTCCCTATGGAAGGAGGAATTGTCACTATCTATAATGCAGTCATACCACCATCCAAGTGTCATGCCGTGACAACACCAGTTCCACCTGTTTCCCCCAAGGATGGGTCACCACCTCTCAATTGGAAGGTGGCAATCCATCCTGATTATCCGGAACAAGAGTTATCCATAGGGGGAACACTCTCGGATAGCGGCAAGAGGGCCATGTGCTCTCTCCTAAAACAAACTTAGATGTATTCGCATGGGAGCCCAAGCACATGACGGGCGTTCCTCGTGCGATAGCAGAACATAAGCTCCAAATCCGCCAGGGATATCCTCCCGTCAAGCAAAAGAAGCGCGGTCAGGCACCATAACGCAGCCAAGTAATATTGGATGAAGTACGGAAATTGATGGATGCAGGTATCATGCGTGAGGTATACTACCACGAGTGGTTATCCAACCCGGTCATGGTCAAAAAGCATGATGGGAGCTGGCGCATGTGCGTGGACTTCACGGATCTGAACAAAGCCTGTCCGCAGGACTACTATCCGTTATCGGAGATTGATTGGAAGGTTGAATTCCTATGTGGATATCCTTTAAGTGTTTCTTAGATGCATACAAAGGATACCACCAGACCCAGATGACGGAAGAGGACGCAGAGAAGACGGCGTTCCATACTAGTCAAGGTGTATACTGTTATACAAAAATGCCATTCGGACTAAAGAACGTCGGGGCAACATATCAGCGGCTTGTTGACAAAGCCTTCGACTCACAGATAGGCCGCAACCTGGAGGTCTATGTTGATGATTTAGTCATCAAAAGTCATACGGAGGATGCACTTCTCCGAGACGTCCAAGAGACGTTTGACACATTGAGGAGGATTAATATGAAACTAAACCCAAAGAAATGCACGTTTGGGGCAACTGAAGGAATGTTCCTTGGATATATGACTGATCCAAATGGCATCAAACCTTGTCCGGAAAAGACGGACGCGGTAATACAGTTACCATCTCCTCAGACACGGAAAGAGGTGCAATCCTTAAATGGGAAGTTGGTCGGGCTAAACAGGTTCTTATCGAAGTCCACGGAGAAGTCACTCCCTCTATTTAAAACACTCAAGAATTGCATCAAGAAGGGAGACTTCTGGTGGAAAAAGGAAGCGGAGGAAGCTTTTGGTCAGCTCAAGCAGCACCTCGCATCTCTCCCCATGCTAGTGCTCCCCGACCCAAGGAGGAGCTCATCATGTATCTGTCAGCCACACATGGAGCAATAAGTGCGGTACTCATGACGGATAGGGACACAGACCAAACTCCGGTCTACTTTATAAGTAGAACACTACAAGGGCCAAAGTTGAATTATTCTTCCATGGAGAAATTGGGTTTGGCATTAGCGTTTGCTACGAAACGGTTACGCCGATACTTTCAGGCGCACCCACTTGTGGTTATTACTGATCAACCAATAAAACAAGTCATCTCCAGACCAGATGTGGCCGGTAGGCTACAGAACTGGAGCATTCTATTGGGAGAGCATAACATATCTTATAGACCAAGGACGGCTGTTAAAGGCCAAATCTTGGCAGATTTCTTGATAGAGAAGCCAGATGAGGAGGGACCAGTCGTACAACGAGAGGAAACTCCAACAGAACCATGGGTATTATTTACGGACGGATCTTCGTACACGGATGGATCAGGAGCTGATCTCATCCTTACGAATCCGAAAGGAATGGAGTTTACATACGCCCTGCGCTTTAAGTTCACAGCCACCAATAATGAGGCAGAATATGAAGCGTTGATTGCGGGTTTAAAAATCGCCGCTAGAATAGGAGTCCGCAACCTTGAGGCCTACGTGGACTAACGTCTTGTCGCGAACCACATTCTAGGGGGTACGTAGCCAAGGAGGATAACATGGTTCGATACTTGGAGAAAGTCAAGTCACTCATCGCGGCTTTCAACAAGTTTTCTATCAAGCAGGTACCAAGAGGTGAAAACAAGAAGGCGGACGCTCTTAGCAAGATCGCGTCTACAAGTTTCGCCCACTTATCCAAGCAAGTCTTGGTGGAAATACTAAAGGAAAAGTCTATAACAGAAGGGGATGTCGCAGCTATAGTTGAGGAAGATGGACCTACATGGATGACCTCGATCATCAACTATTTGACTAATGAAACCCTTCTAGACGAGGAAAAGGCGGCACGACGTATCAGAAGGAAGTCGCAGCACTTCGAGCTTCGAGAAGGTATTCTTTACAAGCGCTCTTTCTTACAGCCGTGGTTGCGGTGTGTTGGGCCACGCCAGGCTACTTATGTGATCAGTGAGATACATGAAGGGTTATGCGGCATGCACGCAGGTCCCCGATCCGTAGTAGCTCGAGCTCTACGCACAAGATATTATTGGCCTACTATGCATAGGGATGCACGTGACATGATTCGCAAGTGCAGTGATTGCCAAGTGCACAGACCAGTACCACGACATCCGCAGCAGGAACTTACACCCATTACATCCCTATGGCCATTCTATAAGTAGGGGATCGATATTGTAGGACCTTTTCCAGTAGCTGCGGGGGGAGTTAAGTTCTTGATTGTCGCAATGGACTACTTTACACGCTGGATAGAGGCTAAGGCAGTCAAATCCATCACAGGCAAACAAGTTAAAAAGTTTGTTTGGGAGAACATCGTGTGCCGTTTTGGCTTACCAGAAGAGATCATCTCGGACAACGGGAAGCAGTTTGCGGATAATCCATTCAAGGACTGGTGCGCAGCATTGAATATTTAACGGCGCTTCGCATCCGTTAAACATCCGCAGACAAATGGTCTTGTGGAACGAGCAAATAGAAGCTTGGGTGAAGGCATCAAGGCACGCTTGGATGAACGAAGTGCCAAATGGGTGGATGAACTGCCACATGTTCTATGGGCGCATAGGACTATGATCAAAACAGGCAATTGGGATACTCCATTTGCACTGGCCTACGACACCGAAGCTGTTATACCAACAGAAATCGGAATGCCGACCATCCGCACAACGGAGGTTAACGTCGTCACAAACGACGAGCAGCTCCGGATCAATCTGGACTTGTTGGAGGAAAAAAGAGAAACAGCGGCTATCAATGAGGCCAAGTCCAAGGCACGGATGAAGGCTTATTATGACGCCAAGGTTAAAGGTGTTTCTTTTCGACCGGGAGATTATGTCTATCGTGCCAACGAGGCAAGTCGAGCGGAGAATACAGGAAAGCTGGGGCCTAAGTGTGAAGGACCGTATGAGGTTACGAAAGCCTTAGGACGGGGCGCATACAAGTTATGTGACATGGATGGCCACGACCTGGAACGCACATGGAATATATGCAATCTTAAAAGGTGCTATCTTTGAAAGCTACGGCTTCCGCATGGACACTTCGCTATATCTAGCTTCAATGAAGATCCATGTGTTTTCTTTGTTTTGTTTTTTATGCTTTCTAGGTTCCTTTTGTTTTTTAGGATTTCCCATTCTTGTTAAAACAAAAAAGTAAACGTTCTAATAAAATGCCGTGGTGCCTAGCTAGCTCCACGACTCATTCTTGTGCAAATTATTGTCTTCTTTTTTAGATTTTATTATTTTCGTATAGATTTAGTTGTTGTTACTATATATCTTATTCATATGCATTCATTCAATACCGTACATGTACAATGCGCCTCCAGGCGGGTTAAGAGTATTAAGTGAACCTAATAATTCAACCTGTCGCATAAGAGGGATGCAACCCCAGTGACGCGGATCATGTATACTTATTAGACACCTTACTCACAAGACGTTGTGATAAGTTTCCATATGTCGCGCTCACGTAGTGCTTTGCATGGTAAAGACGCACGCCACACGTCTAGTAAAATATAGACTTGATTGTATTTTTTGAGTAAGACGTGACATGTCATGCAGTACAGGTATATGATATCTAAAAAAACAAAAATACACAAGTTTAAAATTCAAAACACCAAAATAGCCGTGGTCATCACGGACTCGCTTGCATAAATATGACAAGTTATTACAACAACATCAGTTTTAGCCGTATACATACACGGACAAATAAAATAGTACAAATGTTTACAATGTAAATTACAAGGGAGGTAGGAACTCCCCTATCTCTTTCTTCCCTTCTTCAATCAAAGTGCAGAGGACCTCCCCGTGTGCATTCCTTCCTTCTTGGGCCCTGATCATGTTTGCATCCAGCACCTCGGTTAGCAGTTTTTCACCTTTCATCACCTTTGACACAGAGTCGTAGGTAGGCAGGGATAGTTGGATAGGATCAGCGGTGAGCTTCGACATTATTAATCCATTTGGAGCATCCTTCAGTGACTCTAGCTCGTCCAGGAAGGGGTGTTGGATTTCAACAAGTGCGGCCATTGACGCGGTCATCTTGTCTGCGGCTAGAGGGTTGTGGTAGGCATGCTGGGTGATATATTCCTTCTTGCCTATCAGCTCTGCAGCTTTGACCAGCCCCTCGTGCCTACCACGGTCTATACCGTCTGATACAACATCAGCAAAGGCCTGCAACAGGTAAGGAGCTTCTGTCACCTTGCTCACGGCAAGCCGCATTACCTGGCCAACCATCCATCTATGCCCAACTATGGCTGTGTGCAAAGGAGGACATATCATTTCAGCACAGTCCGTGGCCATCTGGCTTAGTTCGCCCTCAGCTGCTACAGCTTGCTCGTCCAAGGTAGTCCGCGCCTGGGTTAGCTAATCCTTCAGCGCGTCGCGCTCCTGAGCAATAGTGAAGGCCTGTACGGTTACGGCTTTAGTAGCAGCTTCGGCTGCGGATACCTATATATGACACTTGGAGTTATTACAGAGACAATATGGTTTTTTGTGTGCACGAATAAGCATTAATATGAGAGCATACCTTTTCGTTGGATGCAGCTAAAAGGGCCTCCAGCTCGGAAGTACATTCTTCACGAGCGTTGGCGTGATGGGCTTGCTCCTTGACGGTTGACTCGGCCACGACCAACGGTGCCTGCAAGGATGTGATGTTTTTCTCGTGCTTACCCACCAGTGCTTCACGGCGAGCTATCTTTTTGTCAGCATGGCTCACGTTAGCCAAGGCCTTGATCAGACGACATCTCAGGGCCGCACCAATTGTCACCTGGTGTGCGGAGGACACATCAAACTGCTCCAGCAATGTCTCATGCTCTAGTTCGTCCAAATCTTGCGCCAGTGCTGGAGGAGTGATGTGTTCAATGAATTCAAAGCACTCAGACTCTGCCTCCAACCTTGTTAGGCTAGATAAATTCCATGCTAGGCGTAGGCTGGTGTCAGGTCCCTCAGGATGTGGCTCCTCAGCATGGGTCACAGGAGGGGATGGAGGTCTCATTGATGTCACGGGAGAGGGTTCCCTTTCCACCTCCTTCTCTTGGGCCACGGTCGACGGATCCGCCCTGTTATCAACATTTATTAGTTCTGTTTATGGATTTTTATCATTTGGAGTATTAAAGGGGAACTTACGTAGTGCCAATCACGGGTTCCGTGATGGTAGGAGCCACGGTATTCACAGGAGTTGCCATCCTGACTTGCTCATCCGCGTGCAGCGAAGGGTCGACCTGGGCCATAGAGGCGCTGCTCCCTTCCTGGAACTGCGGATGGTCCTTCCTTGCTTCTTTGGGGGAGCATTATGTGCCCCCGCCCCATCCCCTAAAGTTTTTGCTACCCTCCTGGTAGTCTTTATTTTCCTGGATTTGGGTTTGGGGGACCCAGAAGCTTGGGTGGTTTCTTCATCCTCACCAGTGCGGTTGTCAACAGGGTTGGTGAATTCTTCTTTTTCTCCTTCTTCATCCTGGTGCGGCACGGTGTCCTCTAGCAGCAGTTCTCCACCATCTTCGTTATGGAAGTCAAGCGGGGACTTCTCAATCACGGGGGGCTCTCCCTCATCTGATCTCTGCTCGGTGGTTTCTTCCAGCGAGATGGTTTTGTCTACGGTCGCATCAAGAAGGGGGAGTTCATTTTCTTTCAGTGGACGGACTCCTTCAGGAACTTTCATTGGGTCGCCTTGGCGCAATAATCCATGTAGGTTCATCTCTGCGGACATATGCATCTGTACGGATTAGTAAGTTCACAAAGTACAAATGTGGCATTTTTTACATCTACAAATATAAGTGGACCTACCCTGCCTACGTTCGGTCAGAAAGCACGGATACATATCCTCCCTCCCATAGTAGTAGCGGCTTATCCCTACTAGGCACAGGAAGTGCTCTGGCAAACCCCAATGAAATTTTGTGTGGTAGGTATCTAGAATTTTCAAATCCTTACTACTATAGTCTTTGGATTTGGGAGGATAGTCTTTGGGTACTCTGGTTTTGAGGACGAACAGGGTAGGGAATACTTTCTCATCAACGAAAAAGTAATGGTCATACCAATTCTTGAGGGAATCTAAGGGCTTCCTATAAGTCATGGGGGCGTTCGCGGATCGTTTTTTGAACGACAGCCACCCATTCACTAGTTCAGGGGAGTAAAAGACCCTAAATAGATTTACGGTCGGGGTTACCCCGCACGTATGGCAGGTAGTCTCAAATTGATTGATTTTACATGCCCCTATGCAGTGTAGTTGGGTTATGTGGAAGTCATAATATAGAAGCAGATCTACCAAAAACTTGGATAAGGGGATGCGGTAGTTAGCCGAATCGAATAGGCGCGTGTACACGCCTATCTTTCCCCTCGGTGCATCCGTAATCACTTCACCTTCACCTGGATAGGTTGGGTGTACGCTTTCGGGAATATAATACATAGACAAAATGTCTACGTATTTCTCAGCAGGCATCACGTTCAGGACATCCGTAATAAGGGGATTGTCCTTCACCATGTTTTATAAAAAGGGTTTGAGAGGCGTGATGATCTAACCTGCGGCAGAGGAAATCCGTGGAATAAGAGGCAAAAGATTGGAGGAAGGAGCTTGGGAATAACAATGGCGGAATGAATATAAACTGTGTGTATAACAGTAGCACACACCAACTCTTATATAGGGTTGCCTCGATTTCCGAGGTAGCGTAGATGTTCGCCACGTGTAAGCCACTACGACCATCCAACGGATGGGATTTCTGACACTTCTGAAACGTCAGAAGGGACCCACGGGTCACTTCTTGACAGTTTTACGTGGCTCAAGGGTGGGCCTTTCTGGTGCACTTTTGCAGGCGTGCGTCTGACTAATTGACTACCATTAATGCATTCATTCTTGTGTCGGGATATACGGTCATACGTAAGACCATATTTAATGCTGTATTTAATTTGTCTCGGTCGATAAGTGCGGCTGAGGTTGCCACGAGCGGCCGAAACAAAATTTGGAAATTTATCATTCTCTAAGGATCTTTCTGGGTACATCCGGGGAGCATCTTGATAGTCTAGAGGTTACGCCTACGACTGTAACAACTAGACTGGGGGGACATGATGACGTATAGTCCCCAGCCGGGTCATGAACCCGGCCCACGGGTACTACTCGTATCCGGCCCATCACGGATGGGCGGGATTAATGTTATTTGAGCTTATGGGCTTAGATGAACAGTAACCGCACACACGTGTACGGCCCATGGCCCGGCATGGCCGGTACAGGGTTAGACAGAGTCATACTCCTACTATGGTTAGGATTTATCCCAAAGGAGAGGATATTCACTCACCATAATTAGAATATAATAATCAATCTAACTATGGTATTTATCCTTTCCTTGGGGCCGAAGCATCAGTGGCAGCCCATTAGGGTATAACTGCCTATATAAGGAACCCCCAAGGGTTCCACAAAGGTATTACATTCTACCCACTCACATCTCATCCGATTCTCATAACCCTAACCGATTACTTACTCTCACGCCGGAGTCTAATCGTGGGATACATTCCCACGGTAAGCCTAACACGTGTTGTTTTAGTGTGCAGGATCCCAACCAGATAATTCACTTGGTGCAGGATCCGGAGTCCAGCCAACCCGAATTAAGCCTAATTCAGGTCCAGCAAGGATCACCCAACTTTTGTATCAACACTTTTTATATAACCAAACAAACTACACACACACCTCATAATTTTACTTCCAAAAATTTACAAATCTCTCTTCTCTCTCTCCCTCTCTCTTTGTCTCGACAACAAAACAAAAACACAAAACCACCAATTTTGATTTTTGAAAGCTTGATTTAAAGAAGGTTTAGCACAAATTAGATACAATCTAGGGTTTGTACAATCATAAGGATGAATGAGTTTTCTTGGATTGGTTGATTTAGTTGATTTGGTAGAGTTTTGAAGAAGTTGTTTTCTTGGTGATTATTAGTTGATTAGTTAGTAGATCGGATTATTATGGTTGCATACATACGCTAATCAAGGTTACTTCTTAAACCTTTTTTAATTCTTTCTTTTTCATGCATAATCTAAGTAGATCTATGCATGCATGTTTCTTATCACATGTGTTCTTGATAAATAAAAAGATGAAAAACTATTTTTGTTGATAAACTTTTAGATCTATGTAATTTATGGATGGATCTATTATATCCATGTATTTTAAACCTAATTTGAAGATTTTAAGAAATATATGTATGTATATTTTTAGATCTATGAACTTGAAGATGATTTTACTAAATTATGTATGTTTATGAAATTTTGAGGGGAAGTAGTAGTGTTACTACTAGTGGTTTTAGTTGAAAATGGTTGAAAATTGATTTTTTTTACAAAAAGTGTATTTATTCTGTCCGAATTTATGATAATGCTTACAGAGTTATAAAAATTGTTTTGACACTAGATTAGTACAATATTATGAAAATATAAGTTAATACATTCGTTTCGATATATTATACGCTAAAATTGGTGTTAAAATGAGCATGATATGGTCGTTTGAATTTCGTTGTCGGAAAACTTAATTTTGAGGAAAACACTATAATTAATTTGCTGTCTAGATTTTTAAATCGGTCGAAATGACGTTTTCGAGTTAAACCGAGCTATTTTAAGTGTCGAAATGAGTACCAAATATTGTATATGATTGACGAAAGTGTTTTGAAAAGGGTAAAAGCGCGAAATGGAGATACTTGAATTATTGTTGAAATTGGGCGCTGAAAGTGAAAGTTGGTATTTTGCGGAAAATGAATTATTGGTTGATTGTGATTGAGAAAGTGTTGAAATTAGGGAAATTAGGTCGAGATTTGTGTATTCACTAAAAATTGAAAAATTCAAAATGACGCCGAAAGGCTGTCAAAGTTTCTGTAGAAATTGTGTCGAGAAATTTACTAAGATAAATTTGGGTAAATTAAAATTTACGTTGAAAGGCTATCGAAATTCCGTCGAGTCAAAAATAAATATTTTTGCCTAAGTATACTATAATACTTATGACGATATAATTTCGATAAGTCATGTTTTAACTATAAAACAATGCATATGATCGATGATCAACATGCATGACGAACTTATGTGATTTATTTGCTAGCGCCTAAACTATAGTATTATATTTAGGTTGTTGCTAGAGGTGTTCGCTATTACTTGATCATACTTGTGCGGTTTGATTTGTTGATTGAGGTGAGTTTATAATTCCCTATTAAACTACTTTATATGTTTAATGTTCTGGGAGGTGATAAATGCTTTTGTACTTTCTTCTGGACGCAATAACTGTTTTTCTGTGAACGCTCTGTGAGCATTGTTTATGATATAGCTTAAGTTGCTTTAGCCATAGTCCCCACTATCATGAATCATTAATTACTCTGCCGGAGTAAGCTCTTATGTTATGGATAGATCTATTGAGGTTTGACAACCTCCACTCGGGCATTCTGACGCCGGACGAGTGTATACCATTTGTATGAACTGAGTTGTCTTGGCTGGATACTCTATTGGGGCAATTTATATGTGCAACTATTGCATGTACTAGATCAGTAGTCTCGATGTCATGAGCTTAACTACCATAAATATTGTGAACACCCAATTTATCCTACACTTGGCACTATATCTCCCATAGTTGCATGTGTACATGAACTGAACTTTTGCGGTCCAATTTTCTATGACCTTGAACTAAAACCTATATTCTCACAAACTTTTTGTTGACCCTTTTTAGCAATTATCTCAGGTAATTGATGATGATGTGTATATGCTGTATGAAGTACTTGGAGTCCACATGTATTTCATAACCATCTTCGGATATTTATCTATTTATGCTTTTGAACTATTATCTCGTTGATGTCTAAAACTTTATTCTTCCGCTACTTTGTCTTTTGAAAAATGTGACCTTTGTACTTTGATGTTTTTATTCAGTTCAACGAGGTATTTTTATAAAACGTCTCATAAAGAGTCGTCCTCTTATACCTTGAACTATGATACAATGACGTAACAGCCCCTCGAGCTTTACCGCTTCCGTCGACCACATTTTGGGGTGTTACAAATTTGGTATCAGAGATCGTGGTTATAGAGAATTAGGTTTGCATCTTAAGCCTAGACTATAACCGATGTGTGCTACATGTTTATACTCTATGGACATATGTGCACTACGTAATGTACTACGTAAGATAATACTATATGTAATATGTACTATATATCATGTAATACGTAATATGTATTATATACATTTGCATTTCGCTTGATTTGCATGCTTTAATTTCTATACATGATTATTTCATGCATACCCTACAACTGCTCTAACGCGTGAATGGCTGTTTCAGGTTATGTCGTCATCGTCTACTATTACTTACCAGTCCGACTCTACTGATTGCGAAAAGGAGGAAGAGGAGATTAAGTTGATACCAGGTTGGGTTGAATCAGAAGAGGAGCCGGAAGTTGACCCAGAGAAGTATGATTCTGACGAGGAACCGGAGGAAGATGCCGAGATTGAGCCTGTTGAGTTTTTGGATACTTCTAATGTTGTTGAGGGGATACCGCCTATTGTGCATCGTACTTTGATCGAGTGGGTTAGTGATAGTGAGGATGGTAGAGAGGATAATCCGGTAGATTATCTAGAGGATGTTGATGAGGATGTGGAGAGTGACGGTACTAAGGTTGCTTCACCTGGAGTGATTGGATCACCATTGCCTAGACTAGGACTTGAGGATGAGGATATGAGCGGTTATGAGATAGACAGTGAGAACGGAGATGAGATGGACGATGAGGTTGAGGGTGACACTCGTGTTGGGATTGACGTAGTTAGGAGTGATAGTGATGATACTGATGATGAGACAAGGGTTGAGTTTCCACTTGTGTCAGATGATGGGGGACATCCTGACTTTCCTTCTCATCGTGGATTGATGACTCGTACTGCTGATCGTGCTTTGACTGTTGTATTTGAGGGAGTTGAGCCTATTAGGAGAAATGTGATTAAGAAGACATCTAATTTGAGGAAGAAATCTATTGTTCCATGTGAGAGATTTAGAGATCTTAGGGAGGTAACGTGGAGTTTGACACCTGTTGAGGTTTACACTGATTCTGATGATACTATACCACCTATAGATGGAGATGGACCATCTGGTGTTAGATCCCGAGCCTTATCTGATTCTAATTTGACATACTCACCTATTCCCCCACGGAAGAAGTATTGCATGCCTAATTCATACCCTACACTTGAGACATCACCTATTCGTGAGAGTCGCATGCCTGATTCATACCCTGCAGTCGAGGGATTAATAGAGGATATTGAGGATACACGCGATTTGTTGGATACTGCGCGTGATGATATTACTGCTTTGAGGCGTGAGTTGGAGTTAGTTTGTAGTGGAGATTGAGCTGCAGTTTGGGGCCCGCGGGGTGACCCACAGAGATGTGATGTGTGTGACTGTCATCGCCGTACTTAGAGTTTCACCGTTATCGTATTGACTTCTCGAGTAGATTAACATCTATTATCTTTTTGGCATTGTATCCACTAAACTATAGTAGTACTCAGTTAGTTGGAGTAGACTAGATGTGATCGAAACTCGTAGTTTGTGACTATGTACTTGATATTATTATTATGAATGGGAATGTAATCTTATGACTATGATAGTTGACTATCTTTACTATGTTTGTTGTATTGTTAATTTCTACACTATTAACATAAATAATATATAACGTGTATATTCGTGCTTGAACCTTACCTTGCATTGTTGTCTTAACGCAGAGAAATAATGGTGACCACGCGTACTAGAATGATTGATGAGCAAATAGAGGAACTAATTGCTCAACGTGTGACTGCCGCTTTGGCAAATGTTCAAGCTAACAACAATGTGAACCAAGCACCGCTGAACAATATTGATGTTCAACCACCTAAGCCGTGCACTTACAAGGACTTTAGGAATTGTGATCCTGTAAACTTTAATGGTACTGAAGGAGCTGTTGGAGTAGCTCGTTGGGTTGAAAAGATGGAGTCTGTATTTTGTGTTAGTGAGTGTAATGTTGGAAACCAAGTGACTTTTGCTACTTGTACTTTAGCTGCTGGAGCGTTGACATGGTGGAACACCCATGTGAAAACTGTTAGCCGAAGAGGCGTATGGAATGAGTTGGGAGGAACTCAAGAAGTTACTGACTAAGGAATACTATCCTCGTAATGAGATTCAGAAAATGGAAATTGAGTTGTGGAATTTGGCTGTGAAGAATAATGACATTGGGACGTACACAAGAGTTTCAAGAGTTATGTTTTCTATGTCCTGGAATGGTTCCGGATGAAGAAAAGAAGGTTGAGCGCTACATTTGGGGTTTACCTGGTAGAGTTCAAGGGAATGTGACATTGTTTGGACTGACTAAGGTTAGTGATGCTATAAGGATGACACACAACCTGATGGATCAAGTTGTTCGAGCAAATGCTGGAAATGCTGTAGACAATAAGAGAAAATGGGGAATCAACCAAAGGAACAACCGTGGACACTATCCGAACAAAAGGCAAGAGACTGTGAGGGCTTACACTGCTGGTACTGGAGAAAAGGGAGCCTACAATGGAACGTTACCTTTGTGTAACCGATGTAAACGTCACCATAATGGACAGTGTAATGTGCAATGTCACAACTGTAAGAAAACTGGACATATTGCTAGAGACTGTAAGTCAGCACCAAATCCGAAAGAAGGTTGAGCGCTACATTTGGGTTTTACTTGGTAGAGTTCAAGGGAATGTGACATTGTTTGGACCGACTAAGGTTAGTGATGCTATAAGGATGGCACACAACCTGATGGATCAAGTTGTTCGAGCAAATGCTGGAAATGCTGTGGATAATAAGAGAAAATGGGGAATCAACCAAAGGAAAAACTGTTGACACTATCCGAACAAAAGGCAAGAAACTGTGAGGGCTTACACTGCTGGTACTGGAGAAAAGGGAGCATACAATGAAACGTTAACTCTGTGTAACCGATGTTAACGTCACCATAATGGACAGTGTAATGTGAAATGTCACAACTGTAAGAAAACTGGACATATTGCTAGAGACTGTAAGTCAGCACCAAATCCGAAAGCCAATGTTACCTGTTTTGAATGCCAACAAAAGGGACACTGCAACAACGAGTTCCCAAAGAAAAAGAATAAGGACCAAGGAAAGGTTGTTAAGACTGGAGAATCTCGTGGAAGTGCTTATGTGATAGGAGTAGGAGAAGCACAACAAAACCCTGACGTTGTTACGGGTACGTTTCTTCTCAATGGTCGTTATGCTTCAATTTTATTCGATACTGGCGCAGATAGGAGTTTTGTGTCGATTACCTTTAGTGTTTTAATTGACGTGACCCCTTTGCCTTTAGACACTAAGTACGCTATTGAGTTAGCTAATGGAAAGTTGATAGAAGCCGACACTATCCTACGTGGTTGTACTTTGAATCTTTTAGGTCATCCTTTCGATATAGACCTTATGCCTGTTGAACTAGGAAGTTTTGACGTGATTATTGGAATGGATTGTTGTCAAAATATCGTGCTACGATTGTATGTGACGAGAAGGTTGTTCGTGTACTATTTGGTGACGAAGTTTTGGAGATACAAGGAGATGGATGTAATGGAAATAGCAAGTCACGATTGAACATTATCTCGTGTACTAAGGCTCAGAAGTATTTGTTGAAAGGTTGCCATGTATTCTTAGCTCGTATTACTAAGAAGTCGACTGTGGAAAAGCGATTAGAATATGTACGTATTGTACGGGATTATCCAGAAGTCTTTCCTAAAGATTTACCTGGATTACTGCTGTCACACCCCACCATGGCGGAATATGGGGCACGACGTATGGATATCATCTCAACAATAGCGTGTCTATAGAGATAATTAAATGATATAATAAATGTCATAAAATGGAGACACAAAGTCATGACAATATCTCATCAGACTCAGGAGTTTAGGTAAGTAGGTAACAGTCCTACCTCTTACCCAAGACAAACAAATAACACAAACAAACAAACATATAGGTGCCAACAATATCATTAGATAAATGAACAACCAAAGCTAAGAAGGAAATGGGGATTCTCCTTCTATATGCATTCCTAAGCTTCTCCAATCCTAGCCACTTATGTTCTCATGCTTAACCATAGTATCACCTGAAAGAGACACTAAAACACGTCAACATAAAGTTGGTGAGAGTCATAGGTTTAGACTCCAATGCTAAATCAGTTACAAGCTGTGAATAACAACCATCAACAAAAGAACATATGGACAAAGTGTTACAAATATGCATTAACAACTATCAATCAAGATTAATCATACCAAACCAATCCAAGGCTCCTACCTTGCCAAACAACATCATGGTACCATAGATGATCACACTATGTACCTATCCCAAGGCCACTACCTTGGCAAACCACAAGGCCACTACCTTGTCAAACCTCAAGGCCACTACCTTGTCAAACCTCAAGGCCACTACCTTGTAAACCACAATAACTGAGACGGCACGTGTCCCCCGATCAAAATCATACACAATCAAAAATCACATAGCAGTTAATCACATAATGTACACACAAGTCCATCTCAAATCACAAACACATTCACAACATCAATTTAGAAAATAACTCAACACAGTGTCTCTTCCATCCCATCTAGAAGTCAAAATCAATAATAAACATGGGACTATGAAACTCACCTGATAGCTTCTTCACAAGTCCTCGCACTAGCAACAAGCTAACAAACCAAGAACACGAAATCAATACACGAACTAATAACTAAGATGGCTCATCAACCTATGATGTACATCTGACCTATTCCCATATAAATACCTCATAGATAAGCTCTAATCACCCCATTACCCATCCCTAACAAGTCATTAACTTGGTTAAGTTTAATAACTATCCCGTTCACATTTTACACAAAACAGTCCTAGTTTTTAGGTCTCAAAATTTTAAGTCAAACGTCCACTTAAACATACCCATGGTTTCTGTGAAATGAATATTAATACTTGTACATGTGTTAGCTAAAGTCTCCCACTTGCCCTAACCTTAAATCTACTGTTAAGGCCCCGATATATGTGTATATATTGCTACCTATCCAGAATTCCCTGATTTTAAACATATGAAAAGTTCATTACCATTAGAGGGTCTTACCCTAAACCACAATCTTATCCCAAGTGCAGATCCTTACTACAATATATAAACCATCTCTCATGTTCGTGAGAAGATCCCAATGCAGCCCTAAGTACCCCAAACAACCCAAAACTTAAAAAGAAAACAGGCTGAATTCAAAACTGTTTTGACCTCCGACTGTTGTAACCTGTTTTTGACCCCATTCCCTACCTCCAATTTAGTTCTAGTTTCTTGCATTGGAAAGCCACTTCAAATACCTTTTCAGAGGTATGTGGATCGTAAGATAAGAGTTTGTAGAACTCCCAATATGATCAAAACAATTGACTCAAAAATCTGCCCAGTTTTTAAAAACGGGTTTAACAAAATCAACCTCATTAATTAACCCTAACCCCTCTAATTACAAGCCCTAATTTATGTGATCATCATATTATGATTAATTCAACATTAATTTACTGTTTTTATATTAACTCTAACCTAATTCCATCATAATATGATTAATTAAACATAAAAACAATTTAAATCAAAAAGGTTTATGAAGGTTTACCTCTAATTTAATGGAAGATGAGAAAAACCCAATTTTATGAAGAACCCTAATTTTTCTCCTCTTAGGGTCGACTAAAACTCCAGGGAATGAATAAAAATTCGTTTGATATTATGTGTGGGGTTCCTTATATAGCAAAACAATCCTTGTCCAAGTATAACACTTGTTTCCTTTTTTTTTCTCTTTTCCTTTTTTTTTCTTTTTTTCCAAACCGACCTAAACCCCCCATTAAATTCGTTTTTTTTCTATTTATTATTAATATATGTATTAGTACTATTACCTTAATTTTCCTTAATTTATTTCAGCTCCTAAAGCCTCCAAAACCTCAAAACCGTAAAACTAGTCAAATTTACGCGTTTTACCGTAAAAGACGTAAAATATACACTTTTAAAAAAATCTCAAATTTTGAAATAAACTTTATAACTAAGTCCTAAATGACTTAAAACCATCCCGAAAAATATCCATATGACTAATTACCTCATCCGAGACCTCTAAATGCTAAACCGTAAATCGTAAAAATACGATTTTCTATAATACATATACGTATACTTAAAACCACCAAATAACACCATCTCACTACATAGTCACTACCATGTGAACTCATGAACATGAAATCATCACACATCGTTTCATTCACAATGTACCCCGTACCAGAAACGATATCCAAACCACAATCTATACACACCAATAAGCACATAAACACGTAAAGACACGCAACTAGCACAAAATAAAACTAAGTGGCGAACCTCAAAACCAGGGTTGTCACATCACTCCCTCCTAATAGAAATCTCGTCCCGAGATTTACTCCTTAGGATCAACACACATACAACAAATCACACGAGGATACTTGTTCTAAATGAACTCCTCTCATTTCCACGTGAACTTCAGTTCAAGTTTCAAGATACCACATGTACAAACCAAAAATAATTAAACCCATTGCCAAACTCTTGACCTCACAGTCAATAAATCTCACAAATGACTCTTCGATAAAACAAAGACTCTTATTAGCACAAATCCCGAATAACCGGACATGCAAATATGCATCCTCAAACAACATGTACCAATCTTAATACATGCAATATATCATATATACCACTCATTTCCCCCAGTTAATTCTATGCTCATAGGATACTGGTCCGATCTTTCCAAAGATCATAAATGGACCTACAAAACTCTACATCAACTCTTCCATTTTACCAAAACATACCACCCGTTACTATGGGTGAAACTTCATACATAACTCTGTCACTAACTCTAGTGGTTTCCTCCTTTTCTACATAGCCATTAGTTCTTCCAATCCAAATCAACTTATGATCTATATACATCATCAAAAAGACGGTCATCTCGGTTAGACCAAGCCCTTCGTCCCTATGGCACATCACACCTATAACTCCTCATCCATTCGATTATCGATACTAAGCCTCCCAAACAATCAGTATGGGTCAGTGCCATTTCCTTTTCCATACTACGATAGCATTAGCCTATGTTGTGCTTTATTCTACTCATTAGGCTCTACCAAAGTTTTACCTTCGGTTCCTATCTCGACCTATTTCATTCATGCTTCGCTTCTATACACACTTCCTTCTTTCTTCCTCAACTCCTACCATACATCATGATGTGATGCTTCCCATCATTTCTTCCCTTGCCATAATCCTTCATAAGGCATTCTATACATATTAGGCTATTTTTTACGCATAACCCTCTATTCCATCACATCCGTACGCAATCCTTCCAACTTCTCAACTATGTGACTTCTCCTTCCTCTTGAAATATGTGATGAATTAGTCAGTCTATCGACTATCACCCAACTCCCATCGTACTTAATCCTCCACCGCATTATGTATCCCTTCCACCAACTTCGTCCTTACATCGCCCTTTCTAAGTTGCTCCTATCTATGTAGGAAGTATAGTCTACGTCCCTTTTCTCCATATGATTGTCCAAGCCACGCAACATACATGTCGACGCGTTCTCTGCTTTAGACAACTCAACTCGTGCAACCTACATCCTTCATCCAAACCACCCTAATACGTCATCCATATAGTTCAAGTTCGTCTCAGCTCCACTTCATTCTTCTTATTCCATGTCTCATCAACCATGCTTGCCTTTCCCAGATGGTACTTGGCCTTGCAATTTTCTTTCATCAATTAACTCCACCCATCACCTTTGCCAAATGTTCAATCAAGATGATTGAATATGTGTTGGAGACGTTCACGATACGTATAGATCATTCTCCACGTCTCGTACACCAAATGCCTCTAGCATTCTAGGCAGATATAACAGTCCAGCTCCACTAACTAAGTCTATCCAGTCTTCCAAATCTTTAGTTCCTGCAACGTATAAGAAATCGCCTTTCTTGTCGTTCTCGTACACATCAAATCCTTGCTCCACGTATCGTCATGCTTCGCGAATTCATCCAGTCCTTCCGATAATGCCAAGATCGGCTCATTATCCAATCCACCTCTTCAGCCTCCAAAATGCTTCCTCGTCCTTTTTCACTTCGTCCCTTGTTGGTTCCATGATACGCCATCATCTCTAACTACTCATCATGGTAGACTTAATACTAAAACTCACACTTGAAAATCCCACGTATAATTCCACTCCAAAACCAACACATACTTCGCCTCACTCTCCTTCTTAGACTTTGAGTAGATCAAGATGTCGTCGATACTCCCGATGACAACTCATTTACATACGTTCATGCACACTCGCTTCATTGACTCCATGAAATCCGCTAGTGCTTTGGTGAAGCCAAATGCATAACCGTAAACCCAAAGCGTTCATACAACATCCTTAGCAGTTTCAACTACGTCCTCCTTGCACCCTCTCCTAGAAGCAATACGAATAAATTTCCTACCTCGTTCTACTTGCGAAATTCTACACGCATTTTAACAGACCAATACTTCCTCTCATCAGACCACTCAACCTCTTTCCACATCCAATCTACTACTAAACAACTCAACTTTTACCTTGCATCCGTTGCAATTTCCATCAATTCTTGTTCTTGAAATCATCCCATCATCAATTTCCTTGGGAAGGCACTAACTGCAACTCCTCTCACCTCCCCTACTTGCTTTATTTATGGTTCTACCTCACAGTGATAGGCAAACCTATTAAATTTCAGGAAATTTACGGAAAACTTACATGCCCTACGAACAATCATAAATACCTTTGAGGTATTGTGTCCCCTTCCAACTCTCTCTATGGTGTGTTACTTGTCCTAGTATCCCACAAATCTCTATTCATCTCCTTGGTACTCCTAAGAGACCTCATAACCACATTAGTTCGTCTACGAACTTCTTTCCTCCCCATTAAGGGTATTCCGACCGTTCTCTCATGGTCACCTACTTAAGCGTGTAGGCGCGACCAAGTCTTTCATATGACTACCTCAACGCTCCCGAACAATACGAAACCAAAACTACATCCTGAATCCATCAGATACGATCAACAAATCAAACCAACGGATAACTAACGACAGTTCACGTGCACCAGTTAAAACAAGTCAAAACCATGAGACTCGAAAGAAAACTCAAACCCAAAACGTGTATCAATTCAAAATGACCCATGACAACGAAAAATAATCCAAGAAACACCCAATGGCAACCAAACATAATACGTCCGACGACATATTATTTAAACCGTGCAAAAGATCGACTTTTCCAAAAGAATATATATCTTTTTTTTATTATTACCTCTCACATCTACGTGACTCAAACAATATACCAACAACCTTCTAGGCGATCTCAAAACTCAACCCAAAGACTAGATATCCCGTGCACCCCAAATAAAAATAAACTACTATTCAAAACTCAACCTTGAACCCAAAACTTGTACAACAATTCCGACCAGTCCACTGACCTCCCATGACTATACTTTTTGAATATTTGAAAAGTACGTTCCGAGTACATAATTTTTGGCTTTTGAATCACTCAAAAAGCTCTAAAAACGAACAAGTTATGACCAAAACAGTTTATACTAGTTGTTTTTAAAAAAAAACTAAAGAATAAACTTAGTGATTAATGTAATCTTTTTAAATGACAGATATAATTGTACGTGAAATCTTCATAAACTCAATTTAACCTTGTATAAATAATTATAAATGACATAAATCGGTCGAACTCAATTATATAAACTATGTAGGTAGAAAGAAATTTTTATTTCGCTTTATTTCAAAGAAAGTCTTTTAGAATTTGAAATATATAAGTGTTGATTAAAATGAAATCTTATGTTACATCTTGTTTGAAACATGACTTCAACACCTTACCCTTATTTTACCGAATACAACCAACTATCTAACCCTATAATAGATTTCCAAGTCCCCCTTTTTCTCAACATATACCGACCAAAAGAAATGTAAGACCCAACACAAAAGATTTCATTATCTCAAAAGGAATCCCAAGTTATTTCAATAGACTTAAAACCAAGAACACCATTTTAAAACGTACACGTGAAATACGAAACTTAAAGAATACGCTACCAGACACACTTCAAAAGATTCAAAACGTCGTTGGAACTCCATTAAACTCCAGCACCATAAAACACGAGCAAACACAAGGTACGTTCAAGTTATAATAACTAGTGAACGACCATATACCATAACTTAACACATAGTAGTATATATACATCCGCATATATATACCTATTAAATCACCCAAAACATACTCGTTACCATACATGTCGGATCAACCAATCACGTCATACACTCGTTTTTCCACACGAGTAATCACCATCTCACCGTGCCACAACAAGGCATAATGCCCACCTCCAAAACCAAACCATATCGTGTGACCCCATAATCACACACCACAACTATAACCCAAAACATAAAACACAAAAAGAACAATAGCCATATCATAGGCAACCATTACATAAATCCATATATAATACGTATACCCAAATTCTACATCTCATCATATACAAGCATGTACTAACCCTCTTTCATGCAACCATACTTGAGAACACATTGAAGTTGTGGTACTTGTATAACTATGTTGGCCACCATACTTATACAATTACTGTTAGACTTACTTTTTGGTAAGCTGGCGCCTTTCACGTGAGTTGGACTAGATATACATCGTTTACTAAACACAGGGACTCATTATGTAAAGGTTGTATAGTCCTAGTTTGTTAGGTCTATAAATACCCCCATGACTCTCCATGGGGGTGTGGAAGTTTGTCTCTTTTTCATTTTGTTTTATTTTCACTTGGAATAAAACACACATTCCTTTCACCTCTCTCTAACTTTCTCTCACTAAGAACAACAATGTCATATATGTTCTTTGATCATCCCCGACCACCCGAACCATGGTGGGTTTTTGATGCCTGTCAATTGGTATCAGAGCTAACCGGGGGTGTCTTGTATCCGTGTGATTCGTGTTTGTGTTCGTGGTATGTTTATCAGATTCGTACTTTGCTGGTGATTCATGGTTGGTATTTTTTTTTTCCATTTTCATATCTAAAAAATATCAACTTTTGATTCATTTTTTATCTCTCGTATCAAGCTGTATTTGATTTCGGTGTCAAAAGTGCCTCGTTAAACAGTTGTTTCACCAATTTTTTACCCTGTTTTTTTGTGTTTCTGTCCTCATACATATCTGCTCCTATTTATGGGGATAAGGACAAAAAAGGTTGGTCCAGTACCATTTTTTTCGGGGTTTCAAAAATTGTGTCAAAACCCTTTGCAGATGGAATATTACGATGCTCATTCAGAAGAACTCATTGCGACGGCTTCTTTTTCGGATGTATTCCGATGGGTTTTTTTTTACATTACGATGGGTTGGGCTGTCCTTATTGCGATGGATGGCCTGATTCATCGAAATGGAAGTAGTCAGGTCGTCATGCTGCCCAAATGTTTCCAATGACATTGCGATGGATTTTACTTATTGCGATGGGTTCATGCTATTGCGATGGGGATTTGTGATATATTGCGATGGGGTCGTGTTTATTGTGATGGTTTTGTATTGACTCATTGCTATGAAAGACACAAACATTGCGATGGATTTTTAATTATTGCGATGGATGGAAGAAAATTATTGCGATGGGAGTCTATATCATTTAAAATAAACATATCAGATCTAGACTCATTTTCTTTTAAAACCATCAGCTTATTCATTACTCAAATCCTATAATCAGTTACTTTCAAAAACCGACTCAAACTCTTTCATGATACAAACCAGCAACTATTTCATTAACTATCTTACCACACACAAACCAGTAACTAAAGTATCCATCTCATGGACCGTCAATCTTACCCGTGACCTTAACTCTTAAAACTATCTTGACTCCAACCTTTTACCTCTACACATCCTCAACTATCCTAATCTCATCGTCACCTAATCCCATCATCTAGACTCGATTAAATTTACCTTTTATGATCTCAGCTTTTGTCGTTAAACGATTTTGCTCAATCTTTAAAAAGATTTTTTTTTGTTTGACACAAATCATCATAGATCTCGAATTGTTTTAGACCCCTGATGACTTTGTTTTATTTCAAATCAATTACATGATTTCTTCTCACCAATTAACCTACCTTAGATCTTTTGGAAGATCTTGAAGATGAATTCGGTGCGAGTCTTCCCACGAGCTTGATTAATCAGTTGTTTGGTTTGGATGAGATGAGTAATTAAGGGGTTTTATGATTCGTGTACTATTTTGGAAGAGGATGTATTCGGGTGTTCTTGTTCGATTAGGTGTGATGAGGATTTGATGGGCTGCGATGAGAGTGGTGATAGGGGCAGATGTAGAGATAATGGCGGTGTACACAAGGTGAAAAGGGTGCGGATTTTTAGTTAGGTTTAGGTATGGTGAGTTGTATTGGGTTCATTTCTTATATCCCATATTATGCTGACTTGATACCTACACGTGGCCATATGGGGCGGAATTTTTAATGTGGAGCAGAGGTTTCGAGAAAACAAAAGGGCGGATATCACAAGGATATTTGGATTGTGGGTTGGTTTTTGGGTTAACCGCAACTCATGGTGGGCCGTATATTTGTTTTTCAAATGGGCCATTTAAGATATCTTGTTTTATTAACCCCTTCGGATGTTGAAGATTTTATGGACAAAAACGTAAGATTAACGGGGCCGTTCACTACATTTATCGAAGGCATCGAGTGGGCCGATTATTTTTGCAAGATTATTCGGGACGATAGATTTTATATCCGAATCTTGCAAAATTAATCATCTAAGTTACGAGGTCATTGGATTGAGCCGGGTATTTCGAAAGAACCAAGTAGTAAAATTGTTGTCGAGTTAAAGACTTATGGGACATGATTTTATTACTTTGGCAGGCCGTTTAAACAGTGACATTCAGGCCGGATATCCGTTTTCGCTCAGAAATTTTTTCACAAACAACAAACACAACAAACACGATACATTACACTAAAACGATCCTTATCAAAAATTCACCTAAATTCCTATCGGCTATTACGGTTTATGTGATTACGAAGATGATTCGATGCTACTTATTTGAGGTTGAAGTGAGATTTTTTCAGAGGCGTTCTTATTTTATCTTGAAAGGAGTACTTGCAACTTTTTTAAGATAACTTGTTCGAGCTTATTCGGTTATGAATGAAGACTTGAAGTATCTGGTGTCCAGTGTCAAGGGGAGGATGGTCGACGGCATGGATAAATATCACTTAAAGGAGCTACGTTGTTGTACTCAGTGTCACGCGCACAGTCGACGTGGATATCTTCAAGAGGTGATGTGCTTATATACTTCGTCAGTAATGTATTGGGTACTCAGAAATTTTTCAGCAATGATTTTTCTACACCGTTCTTCATTCTACTATAGTGCAAGCTTAAGTTTAAGTTTGGGGAATCCTACTTCAGTTTCAAGTTTGGATTATCGGGTTATCTTCATCGGTGGTCACTATCAATAGTCAACAGAATTGATAAGGGGATTCAGTTCGGGGGTGATCTAGAGAGAATTTTGTTTAGAGAGATATTGTTGACATCTTCTCACATCGTCATGGTTACTAAGTCAGCGGTTCCAGTTGGCATACCACGTACACACATGAAGGATGATTCCCTTAATAGGTATCATCCTGGAGGGAGAAATGTGTACATGCGGGGTCACTTGACTTTGGTGTTACCGTTTCTACATAGAGGGACAAGTTGTCTACATTCGAGACTTAATTGACTTTGGTGTGGCAACTTTTTATCATCACCACCCTGTCAGGAGAAATGTGCATTTCCGGGACTTGATTGACTCTGGTGCTACAGGTTGACTTCATGATCGGGATAGAGTGTGTACAGTTGGTAATCTATCATAGAATCAAGACTGGGATTGCTTCAATTTGTGAGAGAATGTTGATGACGTTATCACCTCCCACAGATTTCCTTTGTATGATCTGTTTGGGAGGGAGCAGTCTTTACTGCTTGTTTTATGAAAGGCCTTCTAGTTGGGAGGGAGTAAAACTCAACTAGATTCTACAAAGCTGAAGAAATAGAGCTGGAGTATTCAAGAAGATGAAGGTCGCACAAGACTGTCTCAAGGAATGCTGGAATTCAAGTTTATCATTTTTCTTTATTTTTGCTTGTAGGAAACATTGTAACCAACTCACGTGAGTCACCATCTTGGAGGGAGATTGTTAGACTTACTTTTTGGTAAGCTGGCGCCTTTCACGTGAGTTGGACTAGATATACATCGTTTACTAAACACAGGGACTCATTATGTAAAGGTTGTATAGTCCTAGTTTGTTAGGTCTATAAATACCCCCCATGACTCTCCATGGGGGTGTGGAAGTTTGTCTCTTTTTCATTTTTTTTATTTTCACTTGGAATAAAACACACATTCCTTTCACCTCTCTCTAACTTTCTCTCACTAAGAACAACAATGTCATATATGTTCTTTGATCATCCCCGACCACCCGAACCATGGTGGGTTTTTGATGCCTGTCAATTACCCTTTCCCCAATGCACTCCCTCCTATGATGACACTTATAAGAATCAATACAACATATAACACATAAATCTATCTACTCACATAAGCTCATAACCACATAACCAATAAGGTCCAAAACTCCATCTATAAAATAACATAATAAAACTCTAGGAATACAGAAATCCATAGTCTAGCTAAAATAGCCTAGACTAAATCCAAAAAGAAAACATAATCAGTTATTAGTCATGTCGCCCATAAGAGTGGAAATAGCATAAGGTCCTTCATATTCACCTACTCCTAATAACTCGAACCACCACATGATTCTTAGGGAACATGACTTAAACATCAAAAGAAAATAATACCCCTCAGGTACATAAAATAACCCAACAAAAGATAGAAACTACTATGTACCAAATTATGTACTATAATGTACATTATAAGTAAAATACAAGAATGACTAGCGTGGACGATTATGGTTCAACCCGCACTACTCACAACTCGAAAAGAAAATAACATGTGGCTAAGTATGAATTTACTATGGTTCAATTCATACCAGTCAAAACATCACAATAAATAACATTCAAACACATCAATTATAATAAAATGCACACATACTCCTATGACGCCTATATGCAGGGACCCTTAAGCTATAGACTAGGCTACACGACTAGGCAACCTAATTCTCTATAACCATTGTCTCTGATACCATTCTGTCACACCCCACCATGGCGGAATATGGGGCACGACGTATGGATATCATCACAACAATAGCGTGTCTATAGAGATAACTAAATGATATAAGAAATGTCATAAAATAGAGACACAAAGTCATGACAATATCTCATCAGACTCAAGAGTCTAGGTAAGTAGGTAACAGTCCTACCTCTTACCCAAGACAAACAAATAACACAAACAAACAAACATATAGGTGCCAACAGTATCATTAGATAAATGAACAACCAAAGCTAAGAAGGAAACAGGGATTCTCCTTCTATATGCATTCCTAAGCTTCTCCAATCCTAGCCACTTATGTTCTCATGCTTAACCATAGTATCACCTGAAAGAGACACTAAAACACGTCAACATAAAGTTGGTGAGAGTCATAGGTTTAGACTCCAACGCTAAATCAGTTACAAGCTGTGAATAACAACCATCAACAAAAGAACATATGGACAAAGTGTTACAAATATGCATTAACAACTATCAATCAAGATTAATCATACCAAACCAATCCAAGGCTCCTACCTTGCCAAACAACATCATGGTACCATAGATGATCACACTATGTACCTATCCCAAGGCCACTACCTTGGCAAACCACAAGGCCACTACCTTGTCAAACCACAAGGCCACTACCTTGTCAAATCTCAAGGCCACTACCTTGTAAACCACAATAACTGAGACGGCACGTGTCCCCCGATCTAAATCATACACAATCAAAAATCACATAGCAGTTAATCACATAATGTACACACAAGTCCATCTCAAATCACAAACACATTCACAACATCAATTTAGAAAATAACTCAACACAGTGTCTCTTCCATCCCATCTAGAAGTCAAAATCAATAATAAACATGGGACTATGAAACTCACCTGATAGCTTCTTCACAAGTCATCGCACTAGGAACAAGCTAACAAACTAAGAACACGAAATCAATACACGAACTAATCACTAAGATGGCTCATCAACCTATGATGGAAATCTAACCTATTCCCATATAAATACCTCATAGATAAGCTCTAATCACCCCATTACCCATCCCTAACAAGTCCTTAACTTGGTTAAGTTTAATAACTATCCCGTTCACATTTTACACAAAACAGTCCCAGTTTTTAGGTCTCAAAATTTTAAGTCAAACGTCCACTTAAACATACCCATGGTTTCTGTGAAATGAATATTAATACTTTTACATGTGTTAGCTAAAGTCTCCCACTTGACCTAACCTTAAATCTACTGTTAAGGCTCCGATATATGTGTATATATTGCTACTTATCCAGAATTCCCTGATTTTAAACGTATGAAAAGTTCATTACCATTAGAGGGTCTTACCCTAAACCACAATCTTATCCCAAGTGCAGATCCTTACTACAATATATAAACCATTTCTCATGTTCGTGAGAAGATCCCAATGCAGACCTAAGTACCCCAAACAACCCAAAACTTAAAAAGAAAACAGGATGAATTCAAAACTATTTTGACCTCCGACTGTTGTAACCTGTTTTTGACCCCCTTCCGTACCTCCAATTTAGTTCTAGTTTCTTGCATTGGAAAGCCACTTCAAATACCTTTTCAGGGGTATGTGGATCGTAAGATAAGAGTTTGTAGAACTCCCAATATGATCAAAACAATTGACTCAAAAATCTGCCCAGTTTTTTAAAAACGGGTTTAACAAAATCAACCTCATTAATTAACCCTAACCCCTCTAATTACAAGCCCTAATTTATGTGATCATTATATAATGATTAATTCAACATTAATTTACTGTTTTTATATTAACTCTAACCTAATTCTATCATAAGATGATTAATTAAACATAAAAACAATTTAAATCAAAAAGGTTTATGAAGGTTTACCTCTAATTTAATGGAAGATGAGAAAAACCCAATTTTATGAAGAACCCTAATTTTTCTCCTCTTAGGGTCGACTAAAAATCCAGGGAATGAATAAAAATTCGTTTGATATTATGTGTGGGGTTCCTTATATAGCAAAACAATCCTTGTCCAAGTATAACACTTGTTTTCTTTTTTTCTCTTTTCCTTTTTTTTTCTTTTTTTCCAAACCGACCTAAACCCCCATTAAATTCATTTTTTTTCTATTTATTATTAATATATGTATTAATAATATTACCTTAATTTTCCTTAATTTATTTCAGCTCCTAAAGCCTCCAAAACCTCAAAACCGTAAAACTAGTCAAATTTACGCGTTTTACCGTAAAAGACGTAAAATATACACTTTTAAAAAAAATCTCAAATTTTGAAATAAACTTTATAACTAAGTCCTAAATGACTTCAAACCATCCCGAAAAATATCCATATGACTAATTACCTCATCCGAGACCTCTAAATGCTAAACCGTAAATCGTAAAAATACGATTTTCTATAATACATATACGTATACTTAAAACCACCAAATAACACCATCTCACTACATAGTCACTACCATGTGAACTCATGAACATGAAATCATCACACATCGTTTCATTCACAATGTACCCCGTACCAGAAACGATATCCAAACCACAATCTATACACACCAATAAGCACATAAACACGTAAAGACACACAACTAGCACAAAATAAAACTAAGTGGCGAACCTCAAAACCAGGGTTGTCACAACTGCCGACTAGACAAGTTGAATTTCAAATTGACTTGATACCGGGCGCTACACCTGTTGCTAGAGCGCCTTACCGTTTAGCAACGTCGGAAATGCAAGAACTATCAGCACAACTACAAGAGTTGACCGACAAAGGATTTATAACACCAAGTTCTTCACCTTGGGAAGCGCCGGTCTTGTTTGTTAAGAAGAAGGATGGAAGTTTTAGGATGTGTATCGACTATCGCAAGTTGAACAAACTTACCATCAAGAACCATTATCCGTTACCTAGGATCGATTATCTATTTGATCAATTGCAAGGATCTAGTGTTTACTCAAAGATTGACCTTAGGTGGGGTTATCACCAATTAAGAGTTCGTGAGGAGGACGTTGCAAAGACTGTTTTTAGGAAAAGGTATGGACACTATGAATTTCAAGTGATGCCATTTGGTTTGACAAACGCACCTGCTGTATTTATGGACCTCATGAACCGGGTGTGAAATCGTATTTGGATAAGTTTGTCATCGTGTTCATCGATTATATTTTGATCTACTCAATGAATGAGAATAAAATATGAGGAACGCCTTAAGTTAATATTGGAATTTCTTA